>CM028694.1:6202602-6305469 GCA_016771965.1 Brassica carinata | reverse complement strand
TTATGCTTTTGTCCGTGAGCTTGCTTGTGGCGTGTGTAGTTGTTGGCCTCTCTCCAAAGTGGGGTGGACTCGGTGGTGTGGCGTTTTAAGCCGTCGACCCTCTCCTATGGCGCCTTGGTAGCGTGTTTGTGAAGTGAGGTTTGTTTCGGTTTTGGCGTTGGTAAGATTTGCCCAATTTTCTAATTCAAACTTAAAAGTTACCCAATCTTCTAATTGTCCCTAAACTTTATTTGTTTACAATGCAGTGACGAAGAGACGTCGAAATTAAATATCCACTTTGGTGGAACAATGAAGAAAGAAGCTGGTGATTATATTTATCTTAATGAATCAGGCTTCAAAAATGTTTTGTGGAAAATGTCTGAGATCAACTGGAAGAAGTTTAAAGATTTCAATAAAGCTGAAGGAATTTTGACATTGTTAAGATTTTTTTGGTACAAAGAAACAAGTGAGGGGATGAAGAATATAAATTATGTGTTTGAGGATATTAATGGTGATATCTCCGAAATTGTGTTCTTCTGCGAGAATAGCAGGTGCGATTGATGTTTTTCTAGATAATGAGGATGAGAGTGGATATGTAGCTGAAGGAGAAGAAGGTGAGAAAACTGATATAAAAGAGAGATCAGCGAATGATGGCGATGGAATACCCGACGTAAGCCAAGATGTAGACCTAAAAAATGTGACAGAAGAAAGGAACCTTTTGAATCACTACAAAATGCAGGTAAATCTACAAGACACGGTAGAATCTCACATTGCAGACGTTGTAGTCAAGCTGGACATATTAAAAGCGTATGTAAAAATAAACCAGTCGTTGTAGAAGGCCCAAAAAATAGACGTGGAAGACCCCGTAAACATCCTGTCGAGGTATTTTTTGTTTAATCTTTTTCGATATGCAGCTCAACTGGTTGGTATGTGACAGATTCTTAAATTTATTTTCATGATTCAGATTCACCCAAAACGTCAACCAAAACCAAGAAAACATAAAACATCCATCAGTTGGATCTAGCTCTCAGCCGTTACGAACAGCTCAATCAAGTTCTGCATTTCCTGCTGCTTCTAGTTCTCCTCAGTAATCTTTTAGGAGGAATTTCAAGAAACACAAGGACCTGAAGGTGATGTTGCTTCCCTTTGGAGTTTCTTTGAAACCTAGAAGGAACCTACGCCCAATGCTTCTCGTCTCTTTGCCCTATAGTTTTCGGGTGAAAACCTCAGATGCTCTTAATGAGAGAAAAAGTGATCCATCATACTCTTACGAAATCTGGAGTACTCTTATCTATTCTGATAATCTTTCATCTCGATGGAAAAAGTCGAAAGTGCCCCTCTCGACTTGACCAATCAAAACGCTCCTCTGCTTGACCAATAAAAAAAGCGTGGTTTTTCTCTCTCTCCTGTCCAGGTGGATTCTCAAAAGGTTTTAATTTTTCTCTCTCCTCCCTATTCAATTCTTCTCTTCCGGTTTGTCGAAGAAAGCGAATCTCTGCTCTAGTCACTCCTCAATTTTGTTCGATCCTTCATTTGTAAAGGAGACTGCGGCTTGCTTGGATGTTGAATCAGTGAATCCCCAACTCAGGTCAAATAAAACTTCAGGTAAAGCATTATCTTGGTCTGTAATTAATCTTATAACCCCATCATTAGTGGAGTCGAATGAAATGCTGCTTGTTTGGTTGGGATACAGTAGATATCGAATATTTGGGTTGTCGATTAGGGGAGAACGGGAAAGATTTGGGAGTAGGATGGTGTGTTTGTTATGGAATTGGATTATCAACCAGAAATGTCGGGAATCAAAGCTGAATTCCGGAATGAATAAGGTGAATCTGGTAGACAATAAAAGTGTAATTAGGTGAAACTGGTAGACTATAAAAGTGTAATTAGGTGAAACTTTACTCTTGACAAAAATGTGTAAAAGGGTATAACTTAGTATTACTTCAATAGCAAAACTGTATAACTAGGATTAACTTTAATTGTATAATTTTTATTTGGTACAACAGAAAATGGGTTATTCTTCTACAAACATACACTTTGACTATGATGGACATTATGCGAAATCTGGAGATGATTATGAATGGATTCCAAGCAATGGTCGTTTGTATGGTATATCCTTTAAGACATCATCATTGGATGAGATCACTCATTCATTTTTGAAGGAGAGGATATGCAAGAAGAAGAGCATAGATCCGTGTTTAAAGAGGTTGAATCTGAGTTACATTCCACTGGTAGTAGAACCTAAGAGGCAATCATATATTTTGGATGATGAAGATGTGTTTGTGTATCTAACATCAGTGGATAAAGAGGGAAGAAGAAGTATTTTGCATGTAGAGGTCATCGAAGGAATGGAAATAGTTCCAGTAATGGAGCAACAATCAGTAGTTGAGAAAGAAAGCTCATATGGTGGGAACTATAGTGAGCTTGCGAGTGGATTACCCGAAGTTGAAGGTAATATGGGTGCACTCACCCTATTTACTCGAATTGAAGAAGCAGAACTATATCTACCAGGGGATGAAGGGGTGGAGAATTTTGTTAATAGAGAAGCAGAGGAAAAGGAAGGGGGCATTGATGTTATTAATGGAGAAGCCGACGAAAGAGGCATTAATGTTGTTAATGGAGAAGCCGACGAAAGAGGCATTAATGTTGTTAATGGAGAAGCCGGTGAAGGGGGCATTGGTATGGACAACATCGTTGACAATGAGGGCGACGTGGATAACTCCATGGGTGTTCATCCTGTTTGGGACTATGTTGAGCTCCCACGTGTTGCAAAAGAAATTCCAGTGGTTAAAGAGTAGGAAGATGGTTTGGGTATTGAGTTGTTTCAAGAATTTCCGAGTAAAGAAGCTGTGAAAGATATAATTGATAGAGCATCATAGCTGAACTGTTTCGGAATTAGTATCTCCAACTCGGACAAGAGTTGATATGTGGTGAAATATCGGTTAGCAGCCGAAGGTTGTAAATGGGGTGTGAGAGCTACAAAGATAAATAATTCTGAAGTGTTCACGATTAGAACATACATGAAGATGCATTCATGCTCTCGCGCAACTTCATGTACTGGAGTCAAAAGGAAAGTTACCCCAAGATGTGTTGCATCTATAGTGCATAAGGATTATCCGGGACTATATGAGACACCAAGTGCGAAAACCCTGCTCGGTCTGGTGAAAAGGAAATTGGGTGTGAAAATGTCGTATACGACATGTTTGAAAGGAAAAAAGCAAGCTGTTGCGGATTTGCGTTGTGATCCCGAGAACGGATACAAAATATTACCTTCTTATTTGTATATGTTAGAGAAGGTGAACCCGGATACGAAAACAAGTTTGTTACTGGATGAACACAACCGGTTCAAATACCTATTTGTTGCGTTGGAAACCTCCATTGAAGGGTTTGAATTCATGAGAAAAGTCATCACTGTGGATGCAACTTTCCTGAAGACTGTTGAAGGTGGTTGTTTAGTTATTGCCACGGCTCAGGATCCAAACCTTCACCATTATCCAATAGCTTTTGGTGTCGTTGATGGGGAGAAAAAAGAAAGCTGGAATTGGTTTTTCACGACGCTGAAAACTGTTATACCAGATTCGAAGGAATTGGTGTTTGTTTCAGACAGAAATGCAGGTCTGATAAAAGCTGTTGCTGAAGTGTATCCGCTGTCTAAACATGGGTATTGTATCTGGCATCTATCGCTGTGTGAAAGTCGTGTGGGGCGAGGGAGGGACGAAGTTGCGAAATAATTCAGAAAAATTGCATGTCTTTATTCAGAGGCTGAGTTTGAAATACAGTTGCAAGATTTTAAGGAGAGGTATCCAGTGTGTGGTAGGTATGTTGATAATCCTGCCGATGTCAAAAATTGGGCGAAGTGTCATTTCCCCGGTGCAAGGTACAACATAGACACCTCTAATTGTGCGGAGTCTTTGAATGCGCTATTTGAAAAGGCGCAAAGCATGTCTTTATTGCCTATGCTTGATACAGTTATTGACAAAATGGCTGAGTGGTTCAACAGACATAGGAAGGATGCAGCAGCCGGACCGGCATCTCGAAAATTGGTTCCTGTAGTGGAGAACAAAATCCATGACAGAATACCGAAAGGTTCAAGACTTGATGCGATTCCGCTAAACACTTTTGAGCTTGAATACCATGTTATTGGAGCAGATGGGAAGACTTATATGGTGGATTTGCACAAGAAAACGTGCAGTTGCAGGAAGTTTGATATAGATAAATACCCGTGTATACATGCAATAGGCGCTATCATTAAGTGTTTGAAGCATGATAGACCAATACAGGTTAGTGACATGTATGATTTCATCTCGGATTATTACTTCATTAGAGTGTGGGCTTTGGCGTATCGAAGGACTGTATATCCAGTCCCTCATATGTCTGATTGGATGGTTCCAAAAGAAGTCGCGGATAAGTGTCCCTTACCTCCAGAGTACTTGAAAAAAGGGAAGACATCGGGAAAACAGGTTTCCTTTGGCAGGAGAAAGTCGGTCACGTCTCCGTCATAATAAGTATAACCCGGATATTGGCTTGGCAAGCTATTTCAACTGCTCGCAGGGAACTCAAGGAACATAAGGATCACGAGGAACACAAGGCACTCAAGGATCATAAGGCAGTCAAGGATCACAAGGCACTCAAGGCACTTAAGGAAGACAGGGAACACAGGGAACTCGAGGAAAACTGATGGGGGAGAGGAGTTGATTGTGAGAACATGCGTAATGTGAATGTAATACTTGGTGAAACTAGAGGAAGTCTTCAAAAACTTTGTGAAAACATGCGTTATGTGAATGTGAAACTTGGTGAAACCTAATTAAAGTTATTGCGATATATAATTGTAAAACTTGGTGAAACTTGTGTTATAATATTGTTGATTTGGAGTAATTACACCTGCGATGAAATTACTTATTCATGTTTAAGGAATATGACGTAACTTATTCAACATGTTCTGAGATCCGTATCACGTGGACTGAAATTTTTTATAATCTGGATCACATTTTCTATCAATTAGGAAGGGAATACATAATTGTTAGATGTTTTTTTTTTGTATACACTACCTTGTGGGATTAGAAAAGTTACATATGTCAAGAAAACAAATTGTTTTCTAGACTGGAACATCTAAAACATTCATAGAAAACAGAATATAGCTGGTATAACTATAAAAGTAATCATCTAAGTACAGTAAAACCAAAAAAATCGCAAAAAACAGAAAAGTAAAACTTAAAAGGTTTTTGTATAACCACAAACCAAGTGAAACTTGAAGCACGAAAATCCTTTACAAATTTTTCCCGCCTAGCTTTTTGAATTTTCCCACCCATTTTTTTCGAATTTTGAGTTTCCCCAAAATCGACCTAGACGTGTATTAAACCCATTGTTTTTCTGTTTCACCCATTTATTCATTCTCTCTCTAGATCTGTATTCTGTCCCTACCCCTCTTCTTTCTAGAATTCTCGATTACTCAAAATCATGACTCATCCAGACGAGGAGTATAGGGAGATGAAGGCTTTGAAGAAAGAATTCGACATGCGTGGCTTCGTGGCGGATGCCCAGTGTGGGATTCCGACAAGATGTCCTTGTAGGGGTAGAATCATCAATGAGGTGTCTCGGGACCCGAAGTATCCAACCGATTTTGATACTTTACCGGGGAGAAAATACTTCACTTGCAAAAATTTTGAGGTAATTTATGGATACTTTCAGGTTTTATTTATGTGCAGATTTTGATATTTTTCCGTTTCACGTGTAGAATGATGGCTTCCATTTCCGTTAACCATGGGTCTTCGGAGTCCAGGAAGAGGTTGAAATGTTAAGGGAGCGTGTGGATGCGATGGATAAGGAGATTGCCGAACTGAAGTATGAACTGAAGTATAAGCTTACCCGTCCGAATCCTACCACTCCATGAGATGCGTCCGGTCCTTGACATTAGTCTATTATCTACGGTTGTTGTTTGCTTGAGATTGTATTAACTCTCGAATGATGTGAGATTCAGATTATGTTCCTCTTTACCAATCTCTGGTCTTATGTATTTATGGATTCTATGTTATGTTCACCCGAACATCTATCTATTTCAGTTACGTTATGAACTATTTGTTATGTTTTCGAAGGAAGTTATGTTTACGAAGTTAAACTAAGTTGAAAGTGAAACTTTGAAAGTTTCTCATAATCTCCCTCCTTTTCGAGGTTTTCGAAGGAAGTTAGGTTTACGAAGTTAGACTAAGTTGAAAGTGAAACTTTGAAAGTTTCTCATAATCTTCATCCTTTTGAGGTTTTGAAGGAAGTTAGGTTCTGAAGTTAGACTAAGTTGAAAGTGAAACTTTGAAAGTTTCTCATAATCTCCCTCCTTTTCGAGGTTTTCGAAGGAAGTTAGGTTTACGAAGTTAGACTAAGTTGAAAGTGAAACTTTGAAAGTCTCTCATAATCTTCCTCCTTTTTGAGGTTTTCGAAGGAAGTTAGGTTTATGAAGTTAGACTAAGTTGAAAGTGAAACTTTGAAAGTTTCTCATAATCTCCCTCCTTTTCGAGGTTTTCGAAGGAAGTTAGGTTTACGAAGTTAGACTAAGTTGAAAGTGAAACTTTGAAAGTTTCTCATAATCTCCCTCCTTTTCGAGTTAGATTAAGTCTTAAAATAGTTCGTCTTAAAACCACAAAATTCTTAAATAAATTAAGTTTTAAACAACAAACATGCAAGTCATACGGAAATTCAAATATGTCATACAGACCGAATAGAGTTCAACCACATTAAAACAACTACAAGCAGTTCCTCCGTCTTCTTACCTACCTTCTTTGTCTTATTCTTCTTCGGCTTCAGGGGTGGCGTCTTCTGGGCTGCCTTCTTCTCAGCTGCTGCCTTCTTAGCTGCTGCTGCCTCCTTCTCAGCTGCTACCTTCTTAGCTGCCTCCTTCTCAGCTGCTGTCTTCTTAGCTGCCTCATTCGCAGCTGATGCCTTCTTCTCAGCTGCCTTCTTTGCATCTCTGTTCCTCTTCCCTACTGCCTCTTCCTCTGCTGCCTCTTCCTCCGCTGCATCCTCATCCGCTGCCTTCTCATCCGCTGCCTCCGATTCCTCCTCCTCCGCTCCCTTCCCCCCCCCCCCCCCCCCCGAAACCCATGCTTCTTGTATAAACGGGACTCCTCGCTTTTCCTAAACCCTTTGCCTTTTTCGAAAGCTCTGCTTCTTTTCCATCATCTATTCTCGCCCTTTTTTTTTTCTTCTTTGCCTTCTCAGCCTCTGCCTTCTCATGCTTCTCCGCATCTGCAGTCATCTGTGCAGCATCTTCATCCATGTTAGCAACAACATCACCATGTTCCTTCTGCACTTCGTTTGTAACATCGCGAATGTAACATCTTCTTCCTCCGAGTCCTTAGTCTCCTTATCACCACCATCCTCTTCCTCCGATGCCTTATCAACATCATCCTCTTCGTCCGACTCCTTATTCTCCTCCGACGGATTATCACCACTCGACCTAAGACTTTTCATTTCGTCTTCTAGAAGAGTTATCTTGTCAGACAATGAAGAGACTGTTTTGTTCAATTCCTTCACAGCATCCTTCACAGCATCCTTCACAGCATCTTTGACTGCTTTCATAAGCCGACCGTACATCGCTTTTAAGGCCTCAGGTCCAGTATCCTCCACCGAATCTGTATGAGCCTCAGATTGCGCATATTCGATGGTCCTCCGATAGGATTGGTGGGACCATTAAGCTTAGCTGTACGAGCCTCACAATCATTGCGGAACCGTTCTTCAAAGAAAACTTGTGTCGAGCCTTTCTGTAATATCTTCGACCAACTATCAACTGATGCATCATCGGAGTCATCGGCCCAACAACTTTCCTTGTCCACCCCTATGGTTTCCAGAAGTTCCTTCTCAGCTGTTTTTGCTACCAAGATACTCTCAATATCCTGTGACAAATACACAAAAAAACATTAATTGCCTTAATTTCACCAAGTTTTCATAAGTCTCATAAGTCCCTTCACCAAGTTTTCATAGTTTCACCAATTTTTCATCAGTCGAAGTAAGACACGTTTTCATAATTGTATTAGTCGAATTAATACAATTATCTCACATTTGTATCAGTACCAAGTTTATCGTTCATAGTATTCAGACTGAATTCCTTGGTTCCACTTTTCCGTTTGTACTCCATCTTGCACATCCGCGGGCAATGAGGGCGTGCACCAATCACATTTTCTCGGAAATGATTCCTTAAGCTTGGGATTGCCTCAAAGGCCAACAACTACGAACACACAACAAATAAACATTAACATCAATTTAACAATAACACAACTAAGTACAAGAGAGCTTAAAAATACCTCCAAAGGAATAGGAAAGCTTGTAAAAACCAAACTCGTCGGCGCAACCCCGTCGGATTTCTCCAAGAAGCTAGAGACATCCTTCAAGTTATGTTCGAATGCATACCGCCCCCAAGGAAACGTTAAACACGTATCTAGGTCATCAACAACATTCAGGAAGAAACTGTCCACAGGTGATGCTGCCTCACCACTCTTTCGGCCTCCGACGAGGATGCTGGCTAATAAGTACAGAACGGCCATCTTCTTACGATCCTCAGATGGCTTTGATTTCATTGATAACATCTGCTTCTCCACGTCAGCGTATGTTACCCTTTTCCCTCCAAAATACTTGTTCATGAATGTTGTACCACCCAACCTCTCATGGTTGGGGGGATACTCATAGCATTATAGTCCAGAAATGAGACATAATTCTCTGAGAGAGTATCGAATTGGGACGCCATTAACGATAAACCATATTTAAGGAAATTATTGACTAATCCTAATAAATTATATATGTTATCTATGAGTTTATATTAACAAAATCCAAAAATATATAATTTTTTATACCAAAAATATAGATATAATCCTTTAATGACATATATGAGAAGAGTTTTTTATATAATAATAAGATATATTAAATAGTTGTGTAAATGAATTATCATATTTTTTTAAAAAACTGTTTATTATCTAATATATAAATATCATTAAAGTTAATTATTAAAATCATTGACTCACCTAAAATCAAATGGAATTTTATATAATAAAAATAAGATAATATCAAATATTTATACAGCTGAAATATTGTAATTATCATATTTCCAATTATTAAAATATATTAAAAATATTAAAAAAATTATTGACTAAACCTAAAATTATGGAGAAGCTGACACATAAGCCAAATCACTTCATAAATAATAGTATAGATATTTTTAACTAATGTTGTTAATAGATTGTTTGTAGAAATTTTTTTGAGAAATAACCTCAAATAACAGTAAACCAATTTTTATTCACAAATTATCATTCAATGCACAAAACGACTTATTATGTTTCACTAAATGATCAAATTACTATTGTAACATTTTTCATACATCTCAAAAAAATGGATAAAGCAGTCAGGGAGAAGAAATTTAATATCCATCCGCGCTGTGCTTCTCTCTCTCTCACTCATTTGTGCTTTGCAGATGATCTTATGATGTTTGTAGAAGGATCCAAAGAATCAGTAGAGAGTGCTCTATCTGTTTTTACAGTCTTTGCTGAGTGGTCAGGTTTGAGAATTAGCTTGGAAAAGTCTACAATTTATATGGCTGGAGTTTCGAGAATGGAGAAGAGAAGAATTCTGAATAATTTTCCATTTGAGGAGGGTGATCTTCCAGTGAGGTATCTGGGATTGCCACTTATGACACAGGCTATTAGGAAGCAAGATTACCAACCATTAGTGGAGAAGATTAGAAACCGTATCAGCACATGGACATGCAGATTTTTATTTAACGCTGGAAGACTGCAACTTATCCAATCGGTTCTAATGAGCTTGGTTAACTTCTGGGCAGCTGTTTTCCGATTACCAAGTCAATGTATTAAGGAAGTAGAGAAACTTTACTCTGCTTTTCTCTGGACCTGGCCTGAGCTGAAAACAACAGGTGCTAAAGTTGCGTGGAAGGAGGTTTGTATGGTGAAGAGTGAAGGAGGTCTGGGCATTCGTGCTTTAAAGGTGGTTAACAAGGTGTATGGGCTGAAACTAATTTGGAGAATGCTTTGGAGATTCCTTATGGGGAAAATGGATCAGAGTGAAGTTACAAGCATAAATGGGATCATGGATGTGGAGAAAAATGTTAAAGTTGAGGGCAATTGCAAAGAGTTTTTACAGAAACGAAATTGGTAATGGGAGACACACTTCTTTCTGGTATGATAACTGGTATGAGAGAGGTATTCTCATGGGTATTTTGGGGGAGAGAGGCACCATTGAGCTGGGTATAAGAAAGGAAGCTACTGTAGAAGAAGCTGTGCTCAGTGGTAGAAGAAGAAGACATCGGTTGGACCTATTAAATGTTATTGAAGCTGACCTGAATAAAGTAAAAGATAAGTTGAATCATCATGTGGAGGATGTCAGTTTATGGAGAAGAGACTTCGGGATTCAAGAAAAATTTCTCCACTCAGAGACTTGGCGTATATTGAGAGATTCAAGGCGTAAGTGTGGCTGGGCGAAAGGCATTTGGTTCTCTCAAACTACTCCCAAGTATGCATTCATGACATGGTTGGCTTCTCTGAACAGATTGTCTACTATGGATAGAGTGTCTCGGTGGAATCAAGGAGCTGATCGATATGTGTATTTTGCAAAAATACAACAGGTGCTAAAGTTAGTGGAAGGAGGTTTGTATGGTGAAGAGTGAAGGAGGTCTGGGCATTAGTGCTTTAAAGGTAGTTAACAAGGTGTATGGGCTGAAACTAATTTGGAGAATGCTTTGGAGATTCCTTATGGGGAAAATGGATCAGAGTGAAGTTACAAGCATAAATGGGATCATGGATGTGGAGAAAAATGTTAAAGTTGAGGGCAATTGCAAAGAGTTTTTACAGAAACGAAATTGGTAATGGGAGACACACTTCTTTCTGGTATGATAACTGGCATGAGAGAGGTATTCTCATGGGTATTTTGGGGGAGAGAGGCACCATGGAGCTGGGTATAAGAAAAGAAGCTACTGTAGAAGAAGCTGTGCTCAGTGGTAGAAGAAGAAGACATCGGTTGGACCTATTATATGTTATTGAAGCTGACCTGAATAAAGTAAAAGATAAGTTGAATCATCAGGTGGAGGATGTCAGTTTATGGAGAAGAGACTCGGGATTCAAGAACAATTTCTCCACTCAGGAGACTTGGCATATATTGAGAGATTCAAGGCCTAAGTGTGGCTGGACGAAAGGCATTTGGTTCTCTCAAGATACTCCCAAGTATGCATTCATGACATGGTTGGCTTCTCTGAACAGATTGTCTTCTATGGATAGAGTGTCTCGGTGGAATCAAGGAGCTGATACGATATGTGTATTTTGCAAAAATGCGGAGGAGTCGAGAAACCACTTTTTCTTTGAGTGTGATTACTCTTCACGAGTTTGGGACCATCTTGCTAAAGGTATTCTGCTTGACTCACATACGAACAAATGGTTTGATCTTATGCGTTTGATATCGGATGAAAAGATGGAGAAGAAGAAGTTGTTCTGTATAAGGTATTCTTTTCAGACAGCATTGTATGCTTTTTGGAGGGAACGAAATAAGCTGAAGCATGGGGATAAACTTTTGCCTATGGAAGTGTTGAAGAAGATGATTGATAAGGGGGTGAGGAATAAGCTCAGCTTGGTGAGATTGAAGGGGATTTAGGGAATGGAAGGAGGTTTACAATTTTGGTTTAGTACAAGATTGTAAATATGTTTTATAAGTTCATCCTTTTGGATCATTATAGAAATATCGGAGTATTGTTGATTTAAGGATGCACTTGATGTAGAGAGGTCTTTTTTATGAATAAAATTTAACATTCATTCAAAAAAAAAATATATATATATATAACATACGGAAACAGAATTAGAAATCATTATATTATTATCAATATTGATTTGTTTTAAAATGAAGTTAAGACTACAGGCATGTTCACAAACTTTCTATAGTATTTCTCTTTTATCTTTCTTTCCTTCCACGAACTTCCTCATATGACATCTCATGTAAAGTTCTGTTAGTGCAAATAAACCATATATAGTTTGTGAAACAGTAGTAATACTTAACATTAGAGTATTTGTAGACAAAAGGTGTAGAAAAACTAATACCGTGGGGAACTTGGGGGAGGAAAGGGTCCTGGACCATGAGGAGGGTTTGGGCCACCACATTTAGTTTTACAACGTTCAACACAATTACCGTCGTGAGGCTTACAAGGTTTAGCACATTTGCGAATACATTCCGTAAATTTTTGTAGTCATATGCTTCTACTGTGACCCAAAAGCAATCACTACCATCATTATTAACACTATCGCAGTCCATTTTGCCATTATTAAAAAATCAAGCTTCCTGCCTTTTTCTCTTATTTTTATCCTTTGGTTGTTATAATTTTCCAAGAAATCAAATGCTATTTATAATAATGTTTTTGATCCTTTTAGTTTTGAATAGATTTTCTTACTATTTTTTGTCTTAAATGATTTTCTCTTTTCATTTCCTTCTATCTTTAAATTTGATATGTCGTACACCATTAATTTTTATTTAATAAATAGATGGGACTACATATAGATATTTCAGTAGATATGATCTATTTAATTCAGATTTAAAGAACTTTTATTGTGATTGAATATAAGTATTGTGAAATATAGTTTTGTGGAAATTAATTTAATTTATTTTTCAAAATTTCAAATTGACTTTTGTAATTTGATATTTTTATTAAATAAAAATAATCAATTTAGATGAAGTATTTATGTTAATTAAATAAGTTATTATTAATTTGAAGCTTTCCTCTCTTTTTATTCAGAATAAGAGATTTGATATTTAACATTTTTTTAAAAAAATGTTACTTTTTCAAAAAAATGTTACTTTTTCAAAAAAATGCTTTAGTTTTTATAGTTTATTTGCTGGTTAATGACGTTAATAGATTTGGGAATAAAATAATACTTTTTAAGAATAAAATAAATTTTGGTTATAGTAATAATATATTACTAGGTGTTCACATGCGGGCATAATCGTTTTACAAATATTTATCAGTTTATATCTTATTAATTTAAATATTCTCGAAAAGTTTAAACCAAACATCAAATTATTTATGTATGACAGTTTTTCATCAAAATATATATGCTTATTACTGAGTCAAATTTTTTAAAACACTCACAAATAAAAAATAATTTTAAAGATATCTTTATAGAAATGTTTTTGCTTCATTAAAACTTAATTAAATAATTTTTTATCTTAATTTTTAAATTTTATAATAGAAAATATTAATTCCAAATAACAACAAAAATATACATATAAGAATTATCTTATTTTTAAAAATTATGATTTACAATAAATTATTAATTCCACCATTGTTTTGAAAATGTTTAGGAGATCTCTTATGTTTTAAAGTATTCATTTTTTTTCTTTGCAAGCTTGTTTTTTGTATATTTCTCATATGACATGTAATTGAGTATTGATTTGGTAGAACATAAACATGAGCTTTTATGGTAATACATATTAGCAAAATTTACAATTAATAGAAAATAAATTTAAAAAAAAAAACTAAACACTAATAAATTCAAATAATAAATTTTATATGCTAGCTATGAGTTTATATTGACAAAATCAAATATATAATTTTTGATACCAAAAATTTGTACATAATCCTTTAATGACATATAAGAGAAGGATTTTTATATCATACTAATAAGATAATATCAAATAGTTGTGTAAATGATAATTATCATATTAAAAAAACTGTTTATTATCTAATATATAAATATCATTAAATTAATCACTAAAATCATTGACTCACCTAAAATCATATGGAATTTTATTATAATAAAAAGATTCTATCAAATATTTATATAGCTGAAATATTGAAATTATCATGTTTCAAAAAATGTTTATTATTAAAATATAAAAAAATATTTAAGAAAATTATTGACTAATCCTAATAAATTATATATGTTATCTATGAGTTTATATTAACAAAATACGAAAATAAATAATATTTTTATACCAAAAATATAGATATAATCCTTTAAAGACATATAAGAGAAGAATTTTTTATATAATAATAATAGGATATATTAAATAGTAGTGCAAATGAATTATCATATTTTTTTAAAAAAATGTTTATTATATAATATATAAATATCATTAAAGTTAATTATTAAAATCATTGACTCACCTAAAATCAAATGGAATTTTATATAATAAAAATAAGATAATATCAAATATTTATACAGCTGAATTATTGTAATTATCATATTTCCAATTATTAAAATATATTAAAAATATTAAAAAAATTATTGACTAAACCTAAAATTATGGAGAAGCTGACACATAAGCCAAATCACTTCATAAATAATAGTATAGATATTTTTAACTAATGTTGTTAATAGATTGTTTGTAGAAATTGTTTTGAGAAATAACCTCAAATAACAGTAAACCAAGTTTTTATTCACAAATTAGCATTCAATGCACAAAACGACTTATTAGGTTTCACTAAATGATCAAATTACTATTGTAACATTTTTCATACATCTCAAAAAAATGGATAAAGCAGTCAGGGAGAAGAAATTTAATATCCATCCGCGCTGTGCTTCTCTCTCTCTCACTCATTTGTGCTTTGCAGATGATCTTATGGTGTTTGTAGAAGGATCCAAAGAATCAGTAGAGAGTTCTCTATCTGTTTTTACAGTCTTTGCTGAGTGGTCAGGTTTGAGAATTAGCTTGGAAAAGTCTACAATTTATATGGCTGGAGTTTCGAGAATGGAGAAGAGAAGAATTCTGAATAATTTTCCATTTGAGGAGGGTTATCTTCCAGTGAGGTATCTGGGATTGCCACTTATGACACAGGCTATTAGGAAGCAAGATTACCAACCATTAGTGGAGAAGATTAGAAACCGTATCAGCACATCGAAATGCAGATTTTTATTTAACGCTGGAAGACTGCAACTTATCCAATCGGTTCTAATGAGCTTGGTTAACTTCTGGGCAGCTGTTTTCCGATTACCAAGTCAATGTATTAAGGAAGTAGAGAAACTTTGCTCTGCTTTTCTCTGGACCTGGCCTGAGCTGAAAACAACAGGTGCTAAAGTTGCGTGGAAGGAGGTTTGTATGGTGAAGAGTGAAGGAGGTCTGGGCATTCGTGCTTTAAAGGTAGTTAACAAGGTGTATGGGCTGAAACTAATTTGGAGAATGCTTTCGGGAGATTCCTTATGGGGAAAATGGACCAGAGTGAAGTTACAAACGCAAATGGGATCGTGGATGTGGAGAAAAATGTTAAAGTTGAGGGCAATTGCAAAGAGTTTTTACAGAAACGAAATTGGTAATGGGAGACACACTTCTTTCTGGTATGATAACTGGTATGAGAGAGGTATTCTCATGGGTATTTTGGGGGGGGGAGAGGCACCATTGAGCTGGGTATAAGAAAGGAAGCTACTGTAGAAGAAGCTGTGCTCAGTGGTAGAAGAAGAAGACATCGGTTGGACCTATTAAATGTTATTGAAGCTGACCTGAATAAAGTAAAAGATAAGTTGAATCATCATGTGGAGGATGTCAGTTTATGGAGAAGAGACTCGGGATTCAAGAACAATTTCTCCACTCAAGAGACTTGGCGTATATTGAGAGATTCAAGGCCTAAGTGTGGCTGGGCGAAAGGCATTTGGTTTTCTCAAGCTACTCCCAAGTATGCATTCATGACATGGTTGGCTTCAATGAACAGATTGTCTACTATGGATAGAGTGTCTCGTGGAATCAAGGAGCTGATACGATATGTGTATTTTGCAAAAAATACAACAGGTGCTAAAGTTGCGTGGAAGGAGGTTTGTATGGTGAAGAGTGAAGGAGGTCTGGGCATTCGTGCTTTAAAGGTAGTTAACAATGTGTATGGGCTGAAACTAATTTGGAGAATGCTTTCGGGAGATTCCTTATGGGGCAAATGGATCAGAGTGAAATTACAAATGCAAATGGGATCATGGATGTGGAGAAAAATGTTAAAGTTGAGGGCAATTGCAAAGAGTTTTACAGAAACGAAATTGGTAATGGGAGACACACTTCTTTCTGGTATGATAACTGGCATGAGAGAGGTATTCTCATGGGTATTTTGGGGAGAGAGGCACCATGGAGCTGGGTATAAGAAAGGAAGCTACTGTAGAAGAAGCTGTGCTCGATGGTAGAAGAAGACATCGGTTGGACCTATTAAATGTTATTGAAGCTGACCTGAATAAAGTAAAAGATAAGTTGAATCATCAGGTGGAGGATGTCAGTTTATGGAGAAGAGACTTCGGGATTCAAGAACAATTTCTCCACCAGGGAGACTTGGCATATATTGAGAGATTCAAGGCCTAAGTGTGGCTGGGCGAAAGGCATTTGGTTCTCTCAAGATACTCCCAAGTATGCATTCATGACATGGTTGGCTTCTCTGAACAGATTGTCTTCTATGGATAGAGTGTCTCGGTGGAATCAAGGAGCTGATCTGATATGTGTATTTTGCAAAAATGCGGAGGAGTCGAGAAACCACTTGTTCTTTGAGTGTGATTACTCTTCACGAGTTTGGGACCATCTTGCTAAAGGTATTCTGCTTGACTCACATACGAACAAATGGTTTGATCTTATGCGTTTGATATCGGATGAAAAGATGGAGAAGAAGAAGTTGTTCTGTATAAGGTATTCTTTTCAGACAGCATTGTATGCTCTTTGGAGGGAACGAAATAAGTTGAAGCATGGGGATAAACTTTTGCCTATGGAAGTGTTGAAGAAGATGATTGATAAGGGGGTGAGGAATAAGCTCAGCTTGGTGAGATTGAAGGGGATTTAGGGAATGGAAGGAGGTTTACAATTTTGGTTTAGTACAAGGTTGTAAATATGTTTTATAAGTTCATCCTTTTGGATCATTATAGAAATATCTGAGTATTGTTGATTTAAGGATGCACTTGATGTAGAGAGGTTTTTTTGATGAATAAAATTTAACATTCATTCAAAAAAAATATATATATATATATAACATACGGAAACAGAATTAGAAATAATTATATTATTATCAATATTGATTTGTTTTAAAATGAAGTTAAGACTACAGGCATGTTCACAAACTTTCTATAGGATTTCTCTTTTATCTTTCTTTCCTTCCACGAACTTCCTCATATGACATCTCATGTAAAGTTCTGTTAGTGCAAATAAACCATATATAGTTTGTGAAACAGTAGTAATACTTAACATTAGAGTATTTGTAGACAAAAGGTGTAGAAAAACTAATACCGTGGGGAACTTGGGGGAGGAAAGGGTCCTGGACCATGAGGAGGGTTTGGGCCACCACATTTAATTTTACAACGTTCAACACAATTACCGTCGTGAGGCTTACAAGGTTTAGCACATTTGCGAATACATTCCGTAAATTTTTTGTAGTCATATGCTTCTACTGTGACCGCAAAAGCAATCACTACCATCATTATTAACACTATCGCAGTCCATTTTGCCATTATTAAAAAATCAAGCTTCCTGCCTTTTTCTCTTATTTTTATCCTTTGGTTGTTATAATTTTCCAAGAAATCAAATGCTATTTATAATAATGTTTTTGATCCTTTTAGTTTTGAATAGATTTTCTTACTATTTTTTGTCTTAAATGATTTTCTCTTTTCATTTCCTTTTATCTTTAAATTTGATATGTCGTACAACATTAATTTTTATTTAATAAATAGATGGGACTACATATAGATATTTCAGTAGATATGATCTATTTAATTCAGATTTAAAGAACTTTTATTGTGATTGAATATAAGTATTGTGAAATATAGTTTTTGTGGAAATTAATTTAATTTATTTTTCAAAAATTTCAAATTGACTTTTTGTAATTTGATATTTTTATTTAATAAAAATAATCAATTTAGATGAAGTATTTATTTTAATTAAATAAGTTATTATTAATTTGAAGCTTTCCTCTCTTTTTATTCAGAATAAGAGATTTGATATTTAACATTTTTTAAAAAAAAATGTTACTTTTTCAAAAAAAATGTTACTTTTTCAAAAAAAAATGCTTTAGTTTTTATAGTTTATTTGCTGGTTAATGACGTTAATAGATTTGGGAATAAAATAATAACTTTTTAAGAATAAAATAAATTTTGGTTTTAATAATAATATATTACTAGGTGTTCACATGCGGGCATAATTGTTTTACAAATATTTATCAGTTTATATCTTATTAATTTAAATATTCTCGAAAAGTTTAAACCAAACATCAAATTATTTATGTATGACAGTTTTTCATCAAAATATATATGCTTATTACTGAGTCAAATTTTTTAAAACATTCATAAATAACAAAATAATTTTAAAGATATCTTTATAGAAATGTTTTTGTTTCATTAAAACTTAATTAAATAATTTTTTATCTTAATTTTTAAATTTTATAATAGAAAATATTAATTCCAAATAACAACAAAAATATACATATAAGAATTATCTTATTTTAAGAAATTATAATTTACAATAAATAATTAATTCCACCATTGTTTTGAAAATGTTTAGGAGATCTCTTATGTTTTAAAGTATTCATTTTTTTCTTTGCAAGCTTGTTTTTTGTATATTTCTCATATGACATGTAATTGAGTATTGATTTGGTAGAACATAAACATGAGCTTTTATGGTAATACATATAAGCAAAATTTACAATTAATAGAAAATAAATTTTTTTAAAAAAAACTAAACACTAATAAATTCAAATAATAAATTTTATATGCTAGCTATGAATTTATATTGACAAAATCAAATATATAATTTTTGATACCAAAAATATATACATAATCCTTTAATGACATATAAGAGAAGGATTTTTATATAATACTAATAAGATAATATCAAATAGTTGTGTAAATGATAATTATCATATTAAAAAAAACTGTTTATTATCTAATATATAAATATCATTAAATTAATCACTAAAATCATTGACTCACGTAAAATCATATTGAATTTTATTATAATAAAAAGATTCTATCAAATATTTATATAGCTGAAATATTGAAATTATCATGTTTCAAAAAATGTTTATTATTAAAATATAAAAAAATATTTAAGGAAATTATTGACTAATCCTAATAAATTATATATGTTATCTATGAGTTTATATTAACAAAATCCGAAAATATATAATATTTTTATACCAAAAATATAGATATAATCCTTTAATGACATATAAGAGAAGAATTTTTTATATAATAATAATAAGATATATTAAATAGTTGTGTAAATGAATTATCATATTTTAAAAAAAAATGTTTATTATCTAATATATAAATATCATTAAAGTTAATTATTAAAATCATTGACTCACCTAAAATCAAATGGAATTTTATATAATAAAAATAAGATAATATCAAATATTTATATAGCTGAAATATTGTAATTATCATATATCCAATTATTAAAATATATTAAAAATATTTAAAAAATTATTGACTAAACCTAAAATTATGGAGAAGCTAACACATAAGCCAAATCACTTCATAAATAATAGTATAGATATTTTTAACTAATGTTGTTAATAGATTGTTTGTAGAAATATTTTGAGCAATAACCTCAAATAACAAGAAACCAAGTTTTTATTCACAAATTAGCATTCAATGCACAAAACGACTTATTAGGTTTCACTAAATGATCAAATTACTATTGTAACATTTTTCATACATCTCAAAAAAATGGATAAAGCAGTCAGGGAGAAGAAATTTAATATCCATCCGCGCTGTGCTTCTCTCTCTCTCACTCATTTGTGCTTTGCAGATGATCTTATGGTGTTTGTAGAAGGATCCAAAGAATCAGTAGAGAGTGCTCTATCTGTTTTTACAGTCTTTGCTGAGTGGTCAGGTTTGAGAATTAGCTTGGAAAAGTCTACAATTTATATGGCTGGAGTTTCGAGAATGGAGAAGAGAAGAATTCTGAATAATTTTCCATTTGAGGAGGGTGATCTTCCAGTGAGGTATCTGGGATTGCCACTTATGACACAGGCTATTAGGAAGCAAGATTACCAACCATTAGTGGAGAAGATTAGAAACCGTATCAGCACATCGACATGCAGATTTTTATTTAACGCTGGAAGACTGCAACTTATCCAATCGGTTCTAATGAGCTTGGTTAACTTCTGGGAAGCTGTTTTCCGATTACCAAGTCAATGTATTAAGGAAGTAGAGAAACTTTGCTCTGCTTTTCTCTGGACCTGGCCTGAGCTGAAAACAACAGGTGCTAAAGTTAGTGGAAGGAGGTTTGTATGGTGAAGAGTGAAGGAGGTCTGGGCATTAGTGCTTTAAAGGTAGTTAACAAGGTGTATGGGCTGAAACTAATTTGGAGAATGCTTTCGGGAGATTCCTTATGGGGAAAATGGATCAGAGTGAAGTTACAAACGCAAATGGGATCATGGATGTGGAGAAAAATGTTAAAGTTGAGGGCAATTGCAAAGAGTTTTTACAGAAACGAAATTGGTAATGGGAGACACACTTCTTTCTGGTATGATAACTGGTATGAGAGAGGTATTCTAATGGGTATTTTGGGGGGAGAGGCACCATTGAGCTGGGTATAAGAAAGGAAGCTACTGTAGAAGAAGCTGTGCTCAGTGGTAGAAGAAGAAGACATCGGTTGGACCTATTAAATGTTATTGAAGCTGACCTGAATAAAGTAAAAGATAAGTTGAATCATCATGTGGAGGATGTCAGTTTATGGAGAAGAGACTCGGGATTCAAGAACAATTTCTCCACTCAGGAGACTTGGCGTATATTGAGAGATTCAAGGCCTAAGTGTGGCTGGGCGAAAGGCATTTGGTTCTCTCAAGCTACTCCCAAGTATGCATTCATGACATGGTTGGCTTCAATGAACAGATTGTCTACTATGGATAGAGTGTCTCGGTGGAATCAAGGAGCTGATACTATATGTGTATTTTGCAAAAAATACAACAGGTGCTAAAGTTGCGTGGAAGGAGGTTTGTATGGTGAAGAGTGAAGGAGGTCTGGGAATTCGTGCTTTAAAGGTAGTTAACAAGGTGTATGGGCTGAAACTAATTTGGAGAATGCTTTCGGGAGATTCCTTATGGGGCAAATGGATCAGAGTGAAATTACAAATGCAAATGGGATCATGGATGTGGAGAAAAATGTTAAAGTTGAGGGCAATTGCAAAGAGTTTTTACAGAAACGAAATTGGTAATGGGAGACACACTTCTTTCTGGTATGATAACTGGCATGAGAGAGGTATTCTCATGGGTATTTTGGGGGAGAGAGGCACCATGGAGCTGTGTATAAGAAAAGAAGCTACTGTAGAAGAAGCTGTGCTCAGTGGTAGAAGAAGAAGACATCGGTTGGACCTATTAAATGTTATTGAAGCTGACCTGAATAAAGTAAAAGATAAGTTGAATCATCAGGTGGAGGATGTCAGTTTATGGAGAAGAGACTCGGGATTCAAGAACAATTTCTCCACTCAGGAGACTTGGCATATATTGAGAGATTCAAGGCCTAAGTGTGGCTGGGCGAAAGGCATTTGGTTCTCTCAAGATACTCCCAAGTATGCATTCATGACATGGTTGGCTTCTCTGAACAGATTGTCTTTTATGGATAGAGTGTCTCGGTGGAATCAAGGAGCTGATACGATATGTGTATTTTGCAAAAATGCGGAGGAGTCGAGAAACCACTTGTTCTTTGAGTGTGATTACTCTTCACGAGTTTGGGACCATCTTGCTAAAGGTATTCTGCTTGACTCACATACGAACAAATGGTTTGATCTTATGCGTTTGATATCGGATGAAAAGATGGAGAAGAAGAAGTTGTTCTGTATATGGTATTCTTTTCAGACAGCATTGTATGCTCTTTGGAGGGAACGAAATAAGTTGAAGCATGGGGATAAACTTTTGCCTATGGAAGTGTTGAAGAAGATGATTGATAAGGGGGTGAGGAATAAGCTCAGCTTGGTGAGATTGAAGGGGATTTAGAGAATGGAAGGAGGTTTACAATTTTGGTTTAGTACAAGATTGTAAATATGTTTTATAAGTTCATCCTTTTGGATCATTATAGAAATATCTGAGTATTGTTGATTTAAGGATGCACTTGATGTAGAGAGGTTTTTTTGATGAATAAAATTTAACATTCATTCAAAAAAAAATATATATATATATATATATATAACATACGGAAACAGAATTAGAAATAATTATATTATTATCAATATTGATTTGTTTTAAAATGAAGTTAAGACTACAGGCATGTTCACAAACTTTCTATAGGATTTCTCTTTTATCTTTCTTTCCTTCCACGAACTTCCTCATATGACATCTCATGTAAAGTTCTGTTAGTGCAAATAAACCATATATAGTTTGTGAAACAGTAGTAATACTTAACATTAGAGTATTTGTAGACAAAAGGTGTAGAAAAACTAATACCGTGGGGAACTTGGGGGAGGAAAGGGTCCTGGACCATGAGGAGGGTTTGGGCCACCACATTTAATTTTACAACGTTCAACACAATTACCGTCGTGAGGCTTACAAGGTTTAGCACATTTGCGAATACATTCCGTAAATTTTTTGTAGTCATATGCTTCTACCGTGACCGCAAAAGCAATCACTACCATCATTATTAACACTATCGCAGTCCATTTTGCCATTATTAAAAAATCAAGCTTCCTGCCTTTTTCTCTTATTTTTATCCTTTGGTTGTTATAATTTTCCAAGAAATCAAATGCTATTTATAATAATGTTTTTGATCCTTTTAGTTTTGAATAGATTTTCTTACTATTTTTTGTCTTAAATGATTTTCTCTTTTCATTTCCTTTTATCTTTAAATTTGATATGTCGTACAGCATTAATTTTTATTTAATAAATAGATGGGACTACATATAGATATTTCAGTAGATATGATCTATTTAATTCAGATTTAAAGAAATTTTACTGTGATTGAATATAAGTATTGTGAAATATAGTTTTTGTGGAAATTAATTTAATTTATTTTTCAAAAATTTCAAATTGACTTTTTGTAATTTGATATTTTTATTTAATAAAAATAATCAATTTAGATGAAGTATTTATTTTAATTAAATAAGTTATTATTAATTTGAAGCTTTCCTCTCTTTTATTCAGAATAAGAGATTTGATATTTAACATTTTTAAAAAAATGTTACTTTTCAAAAAATGTTACTTTTCAAAAAAAATGCTTTAGTTTTTATAGTTTATTTGCTGGTTAATGACGTTAATAGATTTGGGAATAAAATAATAACTTTTTAAGAATAAAATAAATTTTGGTTTTAATAATAATATATTACTAGGTGTTCACATGCGGGCATAATCGTTTTACAAATATTTATCAGTTTATATCTTATTAATTTAAATATTCTCGAAAAGTTTAAACCAAACATCAAATTATTTATGTATGAAAGTTTTTCATCAAAATATATATGCTTATTACTGAGTCAAATTTTTAAAAACATTCACAAATAACAAAATAATTTTAAAGATATCTTTATAGAAATGTTTTTGTTTCATTAAAACTTAATTAAATAATTTTTTATCTTAATTTTTAAATTTTATAATAGAAAATATAAATTCCAAATAACAACAAAAATATACATATAAGAATTATCTTATTTTAAGAAATTATAATTTACAATAAATAATTAATTCCACCATTGTTTTGAAAATGTTTAGGAGATCTCTTATGTTTTAAAGTATTCATTTTTTTCTTTGCAAGCTTGTTTTTTGTATATTTCTTATATGACATGTAATTGAGTATTGATTTGGTAGAACATAAACATGAGCTTTTATGGTAATACATATAAGCAAAATTTACAATTAATAGAAAATAATTTTTTTTAAAAAAACTAAACACTAATAAATTCAAATAATAATTTTTATATGCTAGCTATGAGTTTATATTGACAAAATCAAATATATAATTTTTGATACCAAAAATATATACATAATCCTTTAATGACATATAAGAGAAGGATTTTTATATAATACTAATAAGATAATATCAAATAGTTGTGTAAATGATAATTATCATATTAAAAAAAACTGTTTATTATCTAATATATAAATATCATTAAATTAATCACTAAAATCATTGACTCACGTAAAATCATATTGAATTTTAATATAATAAAAAGATTCTATCAAATATTTATATAGCTGAAATATTGAAATTATCATGTTTCAAAAAATGTTTATTATTAAAATATAAAAAAATATTTAAGGAAATTATTGACTAATCCTAATAAATTATATATGTTATCTATGAGTTTATATTAACAAAATCCGAAAATATATAATATTTTTATACCAAAAATATAGATATAATCCTTTAATGACATATAAGAGAAGAATTTTTTATATAATAATAATAAGATATATTAAATAGTTGTGTAAATGAATTATCATATTTTAAAAAAAATGTTTATTATCTAATATATAAATATCATTAAAGTTAATTATTAAAATCATTGACTCACCTAAAATCAAATGGAATTTTATATAATAAAAATAAGATAATATCAAATATTTATATAGCTGAAATATTGTAATTATCATATATCCAATTATTAAAATATATTAAAAATATTTAAAAAATTATTGACTAAACCTAAAATTATGGAGAAGCTAACACATAAGCCAAATCACTTCATAAATAATAGTATAGATATTTTTAACTAATGTTGTTAATAGATTGTTTGTAGAAATATTTTTGAGCAATAACCTCAAATAACAAGAAACCAAGTTTTATTCCCAAATTAGCATTCAATGCACAAAGCGACTTATTAGGTTTCACTAAATGATCAAATTACTATTGTAACATTTTTCATACATCTCAAAAAAATGGATAAAGCAGTCAGGGAGAAGAAATTTAATATCCATCCGCGCTGTGCTTCTCTCTCTCTCACTCATTTGTGCTTTGCAGATGATCTTATGGTGTTTGTAGAAGGATCCAAAGAATCAGTAGAGAGTGCTCTATCTGTTTTTACAGTCTTTGCTGAGTGGTCAGGTTTGAGAATTAGCTTGGAAAAGTCTACAATTTATATGGCTGGAGTTTCGAGAATGGAGAAGAGAAGAATTCTGAATAATTTTCCATTTGAGGAGGGTGATCTTCCAGTGAGGTATCTGGGATTGCCACTTATGACACAGGCTATTAGGAAGCAAGATTACCAACCATTAGTGGAGAAGATTAGAAACCGTATCAGCACATCGACATGCAGATTTTTATTTAACGCTGGAAGACTGCAACTTATCCAATCGGTTCTAATGAGCTTGGTTAATTTCTGGGAAGCTGTTTTCCGATTACCAAGTCAATGTATTAAGGAAGTAGAGAAACTTTGCTCTGCTTTTCTCTGGACCTGGCCTGAGCTGAAAACAACAGGTGCTAAAGTTGCGTGGAAGGAGGTTTGTATGGTGAAGAGTGAAGGAGGTCTGGGCATTCGTGCTTTAAAGGTAGTTAACAAGGTGTATGGGCTGAAACTAATTTGGAGAATGCTTTCGGGAGATTCCTTATGGGGAAAATGGATCAGAGTGAAGTTACAAACGCAAATGGGATCATGGATGTGGAGAAAAATGTTAAAGTTGAGGGCAATTGCAAAGAGTTTTTACAGAAACGAAATTGGTAATGGGAGACACACTTCTTTCTGGTATGATAACTGGTATGAGAGGTATTCTAATGGGTATTTTGGGGAGAGGCACCATTGAGCTGGGTATAAGAAAGGAAGCTACTGTAGAAGAAGCTGTGCTCAGTGGTAGAAGAAGAAGACATCGGTTGGACCTATTAAATGTTATTGAAGCTGACCTGAATAAAGTAAAAGATAAGTTGAATCATCATGTGGAGGATGTCAGTTTATGGAGAAGAGACTCGGGATTCAAGAACAATTTCTCCACTCAGGAGACTTGGCGTATATTGAGAGATTCAAGGCCTAAGTGTGGCTGGGCGAAAGGCATTTGGTTCTCTCAAGCTACTCCCAAGTATGCATTCATGACATGGTTGGCTTCAATGAACAGATTGTCTACTATGGATAGAGTGTCTCGGTGGAATCAAGGAGCTGATACGATATGTGTATTTTGCAAAAAATACAACAGGTGCTAAAGTTGCGTGGAAGGAGGTTTGTATGGTGAAGAGTGAAGGAGGTCTGGGCATTCGTGCTTTAAAGGTAGTTAACAAGGTGTATGGGCTGAAACTAATTTGGAGAATGCTTTCGGGAGATTCCTTATGGGGCAAATGGATCAGAGTGAAATTACAAACGCAAATTGGATCATGGATGTGGAGAAAAATGTTAAAGTTGAGGGCAATTGCAAAGAGTTTTTACAGAAACGAAATTGGTAATGGGAGACACACTTCTTTCTGGTATGATAACTGGCATGAGAGAGGTATTCTCATGGGTATTTTGGGGGAGAGAGGCACCATGGAGCTGTGTATAAGAAAAGAAGCTACTGTAGAAGAAGCTGTGCTTAGTGGTAGAAGAAGAAGACATCGGTTGGACCTATTAAATGTTATTGAAGCTGACCTGAATAAAGTAAAAGATAAGTTGAATCATCAGGTGGAGGATGTCAGTTTATGGAGAAGAGACTCGGGATTCAAGAACAATTTCTCCACTCAGGAGACTTGGCATATATTGAGAGATTCAAGGCCTAAGTGTGGCTGGGCGAAAGGCATTTGGTTCTCTCAAGCTACTCCCAAGTATGCATTCATGACATGGTTGGCTTCAATGAACAGATTGTCTACTATGGATAGAGTGTCTCGTGGAATCAAGGAGCTGATACGATATGTGTATTTTGCAAAAAATACAACAGGTGCTAAAGTTGCGTGGAAGGAGGTTTGTATGGTGAAGAGTGAAGGAGGTCTGGGCATTCGTGCTTTAAAGGTAGTTAACAAGGTGTATGGGCTGAAACTAATTTGGAGAATGCTTTCGGGAGATTCCTTATGGGGCAAATGGATCAGAGTGAAATTACAAATGCAAATGGGATCATGGATGTGGAGAAAAATGTTAAAGTTGAGGGCAATTGCAAAGAGTTTTACAGAAACGAAATTGGTAATGGGAGACACACTTCTTTCTGGTATGATAACTGGCATGAGAGAGGTATTCTCATGGGTATTTTGGGGGAGAGAGGCACCATGGAGCTGTGTATAAGAAAAGAAGCTACTGTAGAAGAAGCTGTGCTCAGTGGTAGAAGAAGAAGACATCGGTTGGACCTATTAAATGTTATTGAAGCTGACCTGAATAAAGTAAAAGATAAGTTGAATCATCAGGTGGAGGATGTCAGTTTATGGAGAAGAGACTGGGATTCAAGAACAATTTCTCCACTCAGGAGACTTGGTATATTGAGAGATTCAAGGCCTAAGTGTGGCTGGGCAAAGGCATTTGGTTCTCTCAAGCTACTCCCAAGTATGCATTCATGACATGGTTGGCTTCAATGAACAGATTGTCTACTATGGATAGAGTGTCTCGTGGAATCAAGGAGCTGATACGATATGTGTATTTTGCAAAAATACAACAGGTGCTAAAGTTGCGTGGAAGGAGGTTTGTATGGTGAAGAGTGAAGGAGGTCTGGGCATTCGTGCTTTAAAGGTAGTTAACAAGGTGTATGGGCTGAAACTAATTTGGAGAATGCTTTCGGAGATTCCTTATGGGGCAAATGGATCAGAGTGAAATTACAAATGCAAATGGGATCATGGATGTGGAGAAAAATGTTAAAGTTGAGGGCAATTGCAAAGAGTTTTACAGAAACGAAATTGGTAATGGGAGACACACTTCTTTCTGGTATGATAACTGGCATGAGAGAGGTATTCTCATGGGTATTTTGGGGGAGAGAGGCACCATGGAGCTGTGTATAAGAAAAGAAGCTACTGTAGAAGAAGCTGTGCTTAGTGGTAGAAGAAGAAGACATCGGTTGGACCTATTAAATGTTATTGAAGCTGACCTGAATAAAGTAAAAGATAAGTTGAATCATCAGGTGGAGGATGTCAGTTTATGGAGAAGAGACTCGGGATTCAAGAACAATTTCTCCACTCAGGAGACTTGGCATATATTGAGAGATTCAAGGCCTAAGTGTGGCTGGGCGAAAGGCATTTGGTTCTCTCAAGATACTCCCAAGTATGCATTCATGACATGGTTGGCTTCTCTGAACAGATTGTCTTCTATGGATAGAGTGTCTCGGTGGAATCAAGGAGCTGATACGATATGTGTATTTTGCAAAAATGCGGAGGAGTCGAGAAACCACTTTTTCTTTGAGTGTGATTACTCTTCACGAGTTTGGGACCATCTTACTAAAGGTATTCTGCTTGACTCACATACGAACAAATGGTTTGATCTTATGCGTTTGATATCAGATGAAAAGATGGAGAAGAAGAAGTTGTTCTGTATAAGGTATTCTTTTCAGACAGCATTGTATGCTTTTTGGAGGGAACGAAATAAGCTGAAGCATGGGGATAAACTTTTGCCTATGGAAGTGTTGAAGAAGATGATTGATAAGGGGGTGAGGAATAAGCTCAGCTTGGTGAGATTGAAGGGGATTTAGGGAATGGAAGGAGGTTTACAATTTTGGTTTAGTACAAGATTGTAAATATGTTTTATAAGTTCATCCTTTTGGATCATTATAGAAATATCTGAGTATTGTTGATTTAAGGATGCACTTGATGTAGAGAGGTTTTTTTGATGAATAAAATTTAACATTCATTCAAAAAAACAAATATATATATATATATATATATATATATATATATATATAACATACAGAAACAGAATTAGAAATAATTATATTATTATCAATATTGATTTGTTTTAAAATGAAGTTAAGACTACAGGCATGTTCACAAACTTTCTATAGGATTTCTCTTTTATCTTTCTTTCCTTCCACGAACTTCCTCATATGACATCTCATGTAAAGTTCTGTTAGTGCAAATAAACCATATATAGTTTGTGAAACAGTAGTAAAACTTAACATTAGAGTACTTGTAGACAAAAGGTGTAGAAAAACTAATACCGTGGGGAACTTGGGGGAGGAAAGGGTCCTGGACCATGAGGAGGGTTTGGGCCACCACATTTAATTTTACAACGTTCAACACAATTACCGTCGTGGAGGCTTACAAGGTTTAGCACATTTCTTGAATACATTCCGTAAATTTTTGTAGTCATATGCTTCTACTGTGACCTAAAAGCAATCACTACCATCATTATTAACACTATCGCAGTCCATTTTGCCATTATTAAAAAATCAAGCTTCCTGCCTTTTTCTCTTATTTTTATCCTTTGGTTGTTATAATTTTCCAAGAAATCAAATGCTATTTATAATAATGTTTTTGATCCTTTTAGTTTTGAATAGATTTTCTTACTATTTTTTGTCTTAAATGATTTTCTCTTTTCATTTCCTTCTATCTTTAAATTTGATATGTCGTACAGCATTAATTTTTATTTAATAAATAGATGGGACTACATATAGATATTTCAGTAGATATGATCTATTTAATTCAGATTTAAAGAACTTTAACTGTGATTGAATATAAGTATTGTGAAATATAGTTTTTGTGGAAATTAATTTAATTTATTTTTCAAAAATTTCAAATTGATTTTTTGTAATTTGATATTTTTATTTAATAAAAATAATCAATTTCGATGAAGTATTTATGTTAATTAAATAAGTTATTATTAATTTGAAGCTTTCCTCTCTTTTTATTCAGAATAAGAGATTTGATATTTAACATTTTTTAAAAAAAAATGTTACTTTTTCAAAAAAAATGTTACTTTTTCAAAAAAAAAATGCTTTAGTTTTTATAGTTTATTTGCTGGTTAATGACGTTAATAGATTTGGGAATAAAATAATAACTTTTTAAGAATAAAATAAATTTTGGTTTTAATAAAAATATATTACTTGGTGTTCACATGCGGGCATAATCGTTTTACAAATATTTATCAGTTTATATCTTTTTAATTTAAATATTCTGGAAAAGTTTAAACCAAACATCAAATTATTTATGTATGACAGTTTTTCATCAAAATATATATGCTTATTACTGAGTCAAATTTTTTAAAACACTCACAAATAAAAAATAATTTTAAAGATATTTTATAGAAATGTTTTTGTTTCATTAAAACTTAATTAAATAATTTTTTATCTTAATTTTTAAATTTTATAATAGAAAATATTAATTCCAAATAACAACAAAAATATACATATAAGAATTATCTTATTTTAAAAAATTATAATTTACAATAAATAATTAATTCCACCATTGTTTTGAAAATGTTTAGGAGATCTCTTATGTTTTAAAGTATTAATTTTTTTTCTTTGCAAGCTTGTTTTTTGTATATTTCTCATATGACATGTAATTGAGTATTGATTTGGTAGAACATAAACATGAGCTTTTATGGTAATACATATTAGCAAAATTTACAATTAATAGAAAATAAATTTTTTAAAAAAAAACTAAACACTAATAAATTCAAATAATAAATTTTATATGCTAGCTATGAGTTTATATTGACAAAATCAAATATATAATTTTTGATACCAAAAATATATACATAATCCTTTAATGACATATAAGAGAAGGATTTTTATATAATACTAATAAGATAATATCAAATAGTTGTGTAAATCATAATTATCATATTAAAAAAACTGTTTATTATCTAATATATAAATATCATTAAATTAATCACTAAAATCATTGACTCACCTAAAATCATATGGAGTTATTATAATAAAAAGATTCTATCAAATATTTATATAGCTGAAATATTGAAATTATCATGTTTCAAAAAATGTTTATTATTAAAATATAAAAAAATATTTAAGGAAATTATTGACTAATCCTAATAAATTATATATGTTATCTATGAGTTTATATTAACAAAATCCGAAAATATATAATATTTTTATACCAAAAATATAGATATAATCCTTTAATGACATATAAAAGAAGAATTTTTTATATAATAATAAAAGATATATTAAATAGTTGTGTAAATGAATTATCATATTTTTTGAAAAAAATATTTATTATCTAATATATAAATATCATTAAAGTTAATTATTAAAATCATTGACTCACCTAAAATCAAATGGAATTTTATATAATAAAAATAAGATAATATCAAATATTTATATAGCTGAAATATTGTAATTATCATATTTCCAATTATTAAAATATATTAAAAATATTTAAAAAATTATTAACTAAACCTAAAATTATGGAGAAGCTAACACATAAGCCAAATCACTTCATAAATAATAGTATAGATATTTTTAACTAATGTTGTTAATAGATTGTTTGTAGAAATATTTTTGAGCAATAACCTCAAATAACAGTAAACCAAGTTTTTATTCACAAATTAGCATTCAATGCACAAAACGACTTATTAGGTTTCACTAAATGATCAAATTACTATTGTAACATTTTTCATACATCTCAAAAAAATGGATAAAGCAGTTAGGGAGAAGAAATTTAATATCCATCCGCGCTGTGCTTCTCTCTCTCTCACTCATTTGTGCTTTGCAGGTGATCTTATTGTGTTTGTAGAAGGATCCAAAGAATCAGTAGAGAGTGCTCTATCTGTTTTTACAGTCTTTGCTGAGTGGTCAGGTTTGAGAATTAGCTTGGAAAAGTCTACAATTTATATGGCTGGAGTTCGAGAATGGAGAAGAGAAGAATTCTGAATAATTTTCCATTTGAGGAGGGTGATCTTCCAGTGAGGTATCTGGGATTGCCACTTATGACACAGGCTATTAGGAAGCAAGATTACCAACCATTAGTGGAGAAGATTAGAAACCGTATCAGCACATGGACATGCAGAATTTTATTTAACGCTGGAAGACTGCAACTTATCCAATCGGTTCTAATGAGCTTGGATAACTTCCGGGCAGCTGTTTTCCGATTACCAAGTCAATGTATTAAGGAAGTAGAGAAACTTTGCTCTGCTTTTCTCTGGACCTGGCCTGAGCTGAAAACAACAGGTGCTAAAGTTGCGTGGAAGGAGGTTTGTATGGTGAAGAGTGAAGGAGGTCTGGGCATTCGTGCTTTAAAGGTAGTTAACAAGGTGTATGGGCTGAAACTAATTTGGAGAATGCTTTCGGGAGATTCCTTATGGGGAAAATGGATCAGAGTGAAGTTACAAACGCAAATGGGATCATGGATGTGGAGAAAAATGTTAAAGTTGAGGGCAATTGCAAAGAGTTTTTACAGAAACGAAATTGGTAATGGGAGACACACTTCTTTCTGGTATGATAACTGGTATGAGAGAGGTATTCTCATGGGTATTTTGGGGGGGAGAGGCACCATTGAGCTGGGTATAAGAAAGGAAGCTACTGTAGAAGAAGCTGTGCTCAGTGGTAGAAGAAGAAGACATCGGTTGGACCTATTAAATGTTATTGAAGCTGACCTGAATAAAGTAAAAGATAAGTTGAATCATCATGTGGAGGATGTCAGTTTATGGAGAAGAGACTCGGGATTCAAGAAAAATTTCTCCACTCAGGAGACTTGGCGTATATTGAGAGATTCAAGGCCTAAGTGTGGCTGGGCGAAAGGCATTTGGTTCTCTCAAGCTACTCCCAAGTATGCATTCATGACATGGTTGGCTTCAATGAACAGATTGTCTACTATGGATAGAGTGTCTCGGTGGAATCAAGGAGCTGATACGATATGTGTATTTTGCAAAAAATACAACAGGTGCTAAAGTTGCGTGGAAGGAGGTTTGTATGTGAAGAGTGAAGGAGGTCTGGGCATTCGTGCTTTAAAGGTAGTTAACAAGGTGTATGGGCTGAAACTAATTTGGAGAATGCTTTCGGGAGATTCCTTATGGGGCAAATGGATCAGAGTGAAGTTACAAATGCAAATGGGATCATGGATGTGGAGAAAAATGTTAAAGTTGAGGGCAATTGCAAAGAGTTTTTACAGAAACGAAATTGGTAATGGGAGACACACTTCTTTCTGGTATGATAACTGGCATGAGAGAGGTATTCTCATGGGTATTTTGGGGGAGAGAGGCACCATGGAGCTGGGTATAAGAAAAGAAGCTACTGTAGAAGAAGCTGTGCTCAGTGGTAGAAGAAGAAGACATCGGTTGGACCTATTAAATGTTATTGAAGCTGACCTGAATAAAGTAAAAGATAAGTTGAATCATCAGGTGGAGGATGTCAGTTTATGGAGAAGAGACTCGGGATTCAAGAACAATTTCTCCACTCAGGAGACTTGGCATATATTGAGAGATTCAAGGCCTAAGTGTGGCTGGGCGAAAGGCATTTGGTTCTCTCAAGCTACTCCCAAGTATGCATTCATGACATGGTTGGCTTCAATGAACAGATTGTCTACTATGGATAGAGTGTCTCGGTGGAATCAAGGAGCTGATACGATATGTGTATTTTGCAAAAATACAACAGGTGCTAAAGTTAGTGGAAGGAGGTTTGTATGTGAAGAGTGAAGGAGGTCTGGGCATTCGTGCTTTAAAGGTAGTTAACAAGGTGTATGGGCTGAAACTAATTTGGAGAATGCTTTCGGGAGATTCCTTATGGGGCAAATGGATCAGAGTGAAGTTACAAATGCAAATGGGATCATGGATGTGGAGAAAAATGTTAAAGTTGAGGGCAATTGCAAAGAGTTTTTACAGAAACGAAATTGGTAATGGGAGACACACTTCTTTCTGGTATGATAACTGGCATGAGAGGTATTCTCATGGGTATTTTGGGGAGAGAGGCACCATGGAGCTGGGTATAAGAAAAGAAGCTACTGTAGAAGAAGCTGTGCTCGGTGGTAGAAGAAGACATCGGTTGGACCTATTAAATGTTATTGAAGCTGACCTGAATAAAGTAAAAGATAAGTTGAATCATCAGGTGGAGGATGTCAGTTTATGGAGAAGAGACTCGGGATTCAAGAACAATTTCTCCACTCAGGAGACTTGGCATATATTGAGAGATTCAAGGCCTAAGTGTGGCTGGGCGAAAGGCATTTGGTTCTCTCAAGATACTCCCAAGTATACATTCATGACATGGTTGGCTTCTCTGAACAGATTGTCTTCTATGGATAGAGTGTCTCGGTGGAATCAAGGAGCTGATACGATATGTGTATTTTGCAAAAATGCGGAGGAGTTGAGAAACCACTTGTTCTTTGAGTGTGATTACTCTTCACGAGTTTGGGACCATCTTTCTAAAGGTATTCTGCTTGACTCACATACGAACAAATGGTTTGATCTTATGAGTTTGATATCGAATGAAAAGATGGAGAAGAAGAAGTTTTTCTGTATAAGGTATTCTTTTCAGACAGCATTGTATGCTCTTTGGAGGGAACGAAATAAGCTGAAGCATGGGGATAAACTTTTGCCTATGGAAGTGTTGAAGAAGATGATTGATAAGGGGGTGAGGAATAAGCTCAGCTTGGTGAGATTGAAGGGGATTTAGGGAATGGATGGAGGTTTACAATTTTGGTTTAGTACAAGATTGTAAATATGTTTTATAAGTTCATCCTTTTGGATCATTATAGAAATATCGGAGTATTGTTGATTTAAGGATGCACTTGATGTAGAGAGGTTTTTTTGATGAATGAAATTTAACATTCATTCAAAAATATATATATATATATATATATATATATATATATATATATATATAACATACGGAAACAGAATTAGAAATAATTATATTATTATCAATATTGATTTGTTTTAAAATGAAGTTAAGACTACAGGCATGTTCACAAACTTTCTATAGGATTTCTCTTTTATCTTTCTTTCCTTCCACGAACTTCCTCATATGACATCTCATGTAAAGTTCTGTTAGTGCAAATAAACCATGTATAGTTTGTGAAACAGTAGTAATACTTAACATTAGAGTATTTGTAGACAAAAGGTGTAGAAAAACTAATACAGTGGGGAACTTGGGGGAGGAAAGGGTCCTGGACCATGAGGAGGGTTTGGGCCACCACATTTAGTTTTACAACGTTCAACACAATTACCGTCGTGAGGCTTACAAGGTTTAGCACATTTGTGAATACATTCCGTAAATTTTTTGTAGTCATATGCTTCTACTGTGACCGCAAAAGCAATCACTACCATCATTATTAACACTATCACAGTCCATTTTGCCATTATTAAAAAATCAAGCTTCCTGCCTTTTTCTCTTATTTTTATCCTTTGGTTGTTATAATTTTCCAAGAAATCAAATGCTATTTATAATAATGTTTTTGATCCTTTTAGTTTTGAATAGATTTTCTTACTATTTTTTGTCTTAAATGATTTTCTCTTTTCATTTCCTTCTATCTTTAAATTTGATATGTCGTACAGCATTAATTTTTATTTAATAAATAGATGGGACTACATATAGATATTTCAGTAGAAATGATCTATTTAATTCAGATTTAAAGAACTTTTATTGTGATTGAATATAAGTATTGTGAAATATAGTTTTTGTGGAAATTAATTTAATTTATTTTTCAAAAATTTCAAATTGACTTTTTGTAATTTGATATTTTTATTTAATAAAAATAATCAATTTAGATGAAGTATTTATGTTAATTAAATAAGTTATTATTGATTTGAAGCTTTCCTCTCTTTTTATTCAGAATAAGAGATTTGATATTTAACATTTTTTAAAAAAAAATGTTACTTTTTCAAAAAAATGTTACTTTTTCAAAAAAAAATGCTTTAGTTTTTATAGTTTATTTGCTGGTTAATGACGTTAATAGATTTGGGAATAAAATAATAACTTTTTAAGAATAAAAGAAATTTTGGTTTTAATAATAATATATTACTAGGTGTTCACATGCGGGCATAATCGTTTTACAAATATTTATCAGTTTATATCTTATTAATTTAAATATTCTCGAAAAATTTAAACCAAACATCAAATTATTTATGTATGACAGTTTTTCATCAAAATATATATGCTTATTACTGAGTCAAATTTTTTAAAACACTCACAAATAAAAAATAATTTTAAAGATATCTTTATAGAAATGTTTTTGTTTCATTAAAACTTAATTAAATAATTTTTTATCTTAATTTTTAAATTTTATAATAGAAAATATTAATTCCAAATAACAACAAAAATATACATATAAGAATTATCTTATTTTAAAAAATTATAATTTACAATAAATAATTAATTCCACCATTGTTTTGAAAATGTTTAGGAGATCTCTTATGTTTTAAAGTATTCATTTTTTTTCTTTGTAAGCTTGTTTTTTGTATATTTCTCATATGACATGTAATTGAGTATTGATTTGGTAGAACATAAACATGAGCTTTTATGGTAATACATATCAGCAAAATTTACAATTAATAGAAATTAAATTTTTTTTAAAAAAAACTAAACACTAATAAATTCAAATAATAAATTTTATATGCTAGCTATGAGTTTATATTGACAAAATCAAATATATAATTTTTGATACCAAAAATATATACATAATCCTTTAATGACATATAAGAGAAGGATTTTTATATAATACTAATAAGATAATATCAAATAGTTGTGTAAATGATAATTATCATATTAAAAAAACTTTTATTATCTAATATATAAATATCATTAAATTAATCACTAAAATCATTGACTCACCTAAAATCATATGGAATTTTATTATAATAAAAAGATTCTATCAAATATTTATATAGCTGAAATATTGAAATTATCATGTTTCAAAAAATGTTTATTATTAAAATATAAAAAAATATTTAAGGAAATTATTGACTAATCCTAATAAATTATATATGTTATCTATGAGTTTATATTAACAAAATCCGAAAATATATAATATTTTTATACTAAACATATAGTTATAATCCTTTAATGACATATAAGAGAAGAATTTTTTATATAATAATAATAAGATATATTAAATAATTGTGTAAATGAATTATCATATTTTTAAAAAAAATGTTTATTATATAATATATAAATATCATTAAAGTTAATTATTAAAATCATTGACTCACCTAAAATCAAATGGAATTTTATAAAATAAAAATAAGATAATATCAAATATTTATATAGCTGAAATATTGTAATTATCATATTTTCAATTATTAAAATATATTTAAAATATTTAAAAAATTATTCACTAAACCTAAAATTATGGAGAATGTGACACATAAGCTAAATCACTTCATAAATAATAGTATATACATTTTTTAACTAATGTTGTTAATAGATTGTTTGTAGAAATTGTTTTGAGAAATAACCTCAAATAATAGTAAACCAAGTTTTTATTCACAAATTAGCATTCAATGCACAAAACGACTTATTAGGTTTCACTAAATGATCAAATTACTATTGTAACCTTTTTCATACATCTCTAATTATATAATACTAACTTTAATTTTAATATTAAGTTAAACTCCTTCAACTTGTATCATCGTCGTCATCAGCTCAACTACCATTCCTCAATATTCAATATTCAGTTCGTACGGGTTTCTCCTTTCTGATGACATTGCCATCATCATCAGATCCCTAAGAAGTGATTTTACTCTCTCAATTAACAGGTCGAGTTGTAGTACTTAGGGATCGTATCCACAGAGAGCTAGGGCACACAAAAGATCTAATAGTTATATGATTAAGCTAGGCAAGTATTTGTAAAGTGAATTGCAATGATGAGCAAGGCAGTTGCTCGGTTGACAATAGTTTGTTTGTGATGGAAGGATGGTTTTCTAGATCTAGGGTTTCAGGCAATCAGAATTATAGAGATATAGAATGCAAATAGTATGTGATGACAATCCTAGAACTCGAATTCTAATGTAAAGGCGACCCATTGTTTTCGCGAGTCTAATCTATTGACTAAGTCCAGTCTCAGCTGTCGCTTGTTGACATGGATCGAGCGTATATCGATGTTATTGAGTTAGCATCGATCGACGCTGCCTTAGATAAGCGTTATCGAACTGATCGATTGGTTCAGTAGGCTTGCTAAATCAGTTGTCGCTTGTTTCTAGCAATCTAACTCAAGAGAATTAATTCAGGAAGTAAACCATGTTGTCGCGTGCGCCTAACTATCTTATGATCAGGGTTCTAGTTCGCGACTCTAGAACTTAAGAAGTAAGAAAAATTCTAATGAAGGATATATAATTATCACCCTAGCAATTCTATAGCTTTTGATAATCCATCAAGAACCCTAATTAACCCTAAACCTAGCAGGTGGATCTATTCAGACATGAAGTTTGTCACATAAATCATAAATGAATAGATATAAAATTGAAAGCAATAGATATAAAAACCAAAACCAATGGAGTTCCGAGAGGACTCTGAAGGAGTTTCTCTCTTCTCGCCAACCTAAAACTAAGAACAAAGAATAGAATAAAGCATAGCACTCAACAATGGCTTAGAAAATATATAAATAGGGTTTTAAAGTCATCCAGGGGCATCTCGGTAATTTTTGGTTGCTTCTGGGCCTTAGTCGGTCTTGAAATATAATCGGCCCGCATTCTGGCATCACCGTTGATCGACACCAAGGGTGCACCGTTAATCGATGTTCCTTCATCTTCTCGACAGCTTCCTCTCGCGAGGCAAACTGACCACTCTTCAGTAAAACGGGCATAACCTTCAATCTAACCATTGGATTGACCTCAAACCGGTGGAATTGGAAAGCTACCTCAATGCTCTATCTTGTGTCAAAATATGGGCTCAACCTCACCATGAAGGTCTCCGTCCATATCTAAACATCTGACGCGTCTGTGCAATTCTGCACTCAAAAGGCTCCAAAATCACCAAAGTTCTCCAAAACGTACCTGAACCTATAAATACTCTAAAAAGCTCCAAATTGTTGTAAATATATTCTAAAATACTTATATACCATAGATAAAAGTAGGTAAAATCCATGATATATCAAATCGGCGTGTCATATTGTCGAGATCATATCATTGCTGTAAAATCGCTTCAGTCATATCATTGCATTCTTGGTATCGGAGAAATCTTTGGTGCTTCCACCATTTACAGTTTTAGTTCACTAGTTATCTCTTGTTCTTTTGTTTCTGTTAGATTGATTAGGTTGTGTGTACATGAATTAGGTTCTCTATTTTATTTTATTTTATTTTATTATTGAACTAGGGTTTGGTCTGCCCTACGGACTGGTTAGCATCTGAAAAATTACATAAATGTATCATCAATTTTATTGCATATTTCAAAATGTTTAGATTACTTTAATTTAAGTTGATCTTAATTTTCACTATATAAATTTTGTTATTTTATTATAAATTATGTTTATCTTAATACTGAAAAGAATGGATTACCATTTTGTTATTATACGTTTTTATTTAATTCAATGAAATTATTTTGCAATTAGTGAATAGTATACATATACATGTCAGGGTCGAAGTATTTGTTATAGTTTCCTGATATGTAGAACATTCTCTATAAGGTTATAGTTTTAGAGACATTTCCAATTAATTTATCAATGGTTTTGATCTTATATACTTTATAGTTCTTAAATGTTTTCATTAGGTAAGTGACCAAACTGTTCATAATATTGGGAGAAACGTTCATGTTTTTTCTTTATAATCTTGGAAGTGATATTCAACCAATCAATATTAACACTGACGATTTTGAAGTATATACTTCTCAAAGCAAAGTTTTTACAACATTTGTAAGGAAATCCAACTGGAGTTCGTCAGTATGTGCATAGAAAACAACATGTAAATCATTTTATGCATCTCTTCTTTCTTGTACTGTTCATGATAGTTTTCCTAAACATGTAATAACCCTTTTCCAAAATAATCTGAAATTAGTTAAACATACAGAGAGAGATGAAAACTAATATGTTGATGATTTTCACTTGACAAAAACAGATTTAAGATAGTGCTGAAAGCGTACACCTGGACGAGATTTAATTACTTGCACATTTTCGTAAGTGTTGCTGACTATTCATTCATATCAACCACCAGCTGCTAAAAAGCAGTGGAAAGCCTCCTACAAAGAGGGAAGATCAGGTGGCGAGTTTGGTGCTCATGGTTCAAAGTAGGAATCACACTAATGCATTAGATGTAGCATATAAAGACAAACAGGAATACATGTACAAGTGTCATATTATGAAGTTGTATATATATGCATAACTGAAAAAAAAAACAAAAAGAGAGTTTATTCAAAAGCTTATAAATATTTCCTAAATTCATTTAAATACTCTAAACATATTTTATTCTCTTAGTTTACTGATGATTATGTGTTTATATAAATTACCATTAGGTGTGGTTTTTGTAGTATACAATTATAAGTAACTGAGGTTATTCCAATACTTTTAAAAGTTTTCTGGAAACCTATCTTAAATATTTTATATGCTATCATCATACGTTATATATACTTTTGTAACTATATACATTTAAGTTGGTTATGAACTATATTCTACCGTAGATTAGCGGTTAAATCATTATTTTTACTATGGCTATGAATGTTAATCGCGTGGGACGACTGTACCACATGGAGGGAGGAAAAATGGGGCCACCATTCAACCAATTATATTACAACTGTTTTTGATAAATAAAATAATAATAAATTGTAAAAGACTAAGGTGCGGGACAAACCACACTTGTATCTGAAAAGAAAGAAATAAGGTGTGGTTAGTAACTGTTGTAAATAAAATCACTTTAAAATTAATTATTAAAAATACATGAAATCACATATGTAATCACTGCTACTTTGTCTATATAATATACATAAACTGAAGTTAAATGTATACTATTTAACTAACAAAATTAAAAATTAACTATATTTTCAAATTCAAATTGTTTATAAAAAAAGTTTCATTTATTTTTTTCAAATGTTTTTTTAATTCGAAAATGCTTTATAAACTATATTATTCAAATTCATGTACCCATTTCGTTCTCGGTTGGGTTTTGGTTCGGTTCTAGCTTTTTACTGTACGTGAACTATTTTTCGACTCCACTCGCAATCCATACGCTTTCCCTATTTATTTAATATACAAACACTTGTGTATAATAATTTTGATTAGGTAGCCCAACAAATATAACATCATAGTCCAACCACTAAACAGTATTATATCATTTGACAGTTTTCGAGTTCTATGTCAGTAGCAAACAAAACGTTCTTTATTTATTTTTCAAAATTATAACACATAATTTGGATATTACCAGTATGCTATACAAATCCTGTATTTTAGCTAATGACATGTCATATATAAATTATACTTTGCTCAAATACATTCATAATATGTTTTTGGAAGGCCATTCTAGATATTTTACACACTATCCTAAATATGATATATATGTAAACTTGTTGATATATATAGTTAATTAAGTGTTGGTTATGAGCAACGTTACACCATAAAAAAGTAGGCTTCATGTTTCTTCACAGTTACAATTCTTCTAGCTAGGAAGACAGTGCCGGTCCAGACTTTCCTGGCACCTAAAGCAGATAAAAAAATTGATGCCCTTAAAATTAAATTTTACTATATTTTAAACATATAATTAAAATAGTACCAAATGTTATTACAATTTAAGTTATCGTTAGAGAAATAAAATACAAAAAACGTCGAAACATTATTCTCAACTCATCTTTTACTGTGTTTCCTTCCTGTTTTCAGATCCATTTGGTTGATTTTCTACTTTTAATACATTTTCTACAAATAAAAAAATATATGTAATTTATGGATAAAGCAAAACATATGATAAAAATCACCCCTAAGAGGCTAAGATTGACTTCACAAATTTTATTTTGTTCATAAGATATTAAAATCCTATAATAATTATAAATTTTTTTGAATTTCAAAGTCTTAAAAGAAAATTACTAAGAATTACAAAACAAAAAAGGAAAAAGTAGATGTATATGGGAAATGGAATTATTCTGACCGAGATCAATCACAATGAAATAGTGGAATTTGAGCAACTAATAACTAACGTTAATAAGTTATTCTCGCAGCTATTTTGGTAAATATGAACCAAGAACAAAGAGAAGATGGCCAAAAAATAGTTTGGTTATATTTAATCTTAAATGCTTAAAAGAAAGTAGGGTTGTTGGAACACGTAACAAAATCATTGGTACCTTTGAATGAATAAATTGTTAGTTGTTATTATTTTTGGAAAAGGAAAAAAATATGATGATTACCATAAAAGAAAGATTAAGAGGGGGAGTTCGATCCTGTGAGGTATAGGTTAAAAAAGACGACTATTACCACTAGGTTGAAGAGAATTTTGTTAATTTTGGCGTCCCTAAAATATCTATTATCTGTGGCGCCTAAAGCCCTTGCTTCATGGGCTTTAGCCCAGGGCCGGCCCTGTAGGAAGACGTGTATTCCTACCATGTGTAACAATAAAAATGAATTTATTGTTGATATCATATATTTTCAAAGTTTTTGAAATATCTTCCTAAATATTTAGGAATGCTTCCTGAAACGAAAATAGTCTAAGTACAAAAGCAGGAAACATGTCAAATTCTATGAAATACCTTCCTAAATATTTAGGAATGTTTCCTGAAACAAAAAGATAAGAGTCAAGTAAAGAAGCATGGAACATAATTTCTGTAAAAAACTAGTGGCAGTGATGTAATAAATATCTAAAATACATCTAAAAACAATCCAAATCGGGGACAGATAAATATAAATCTTTGATCAGAGAGAAATAGAAACATCAAAGATTCAAAATTGCTTCCCAAAAAGCAAGTCACGAGCTCATCTTCCTCTGTAAGCCAACTTATATGTAAATGAAGCTTTTTGAAATTTCTTCTTTGAAACTCTGATTCTTCTCTCTCTCTGTTTGATTCAAACAACAAAACAAGCTTAAATGTATCATTCGAAGAACAACAACATGAAACCTCCAAATTTCAGTTTGAAAACTCTCAAGTAAAATTAAGCTTTGTAAACCATTGATAAAAACGATTGAAACTACTGCTTCTCAGCTCAGTTAGTCGACAGTGAGAATCACAGTATTGTTCGTCACCGAAGATGACTTCAAAAGCTCCTCGTCGCAACATTTTTCTTTTTACGTGGTTGAGATTTATTAATTGTTCTGATCTAATCACAATTAAAAAGGATATTGTAGACTGATAATTTATAAAAAGATATTTAAGTAATTTTCAACTTGAGAGCCTATTTTAGAAACAAAATTTTAAAAAGATTATTAAAGAAAATTGCATTTTTGTCAAACTTTCTATTTTTTCATTCATTTAGATATTTCATCTAGGTAACCATTTGAATAAACAAACAAATAGTTTTGAACAATCATTTGAATAGATCATCTAAATATATCAAGTGCATAAAGATTGAGGGTTGAATCTATTGTAGAACTATAGGTAGATGGCACGTTTTTATCAATTATAAAAGTCAGGCCGGAATGTTGTTGGGATGTATAGAGAGATGAAGGTAAAGTTGAATAGTCCAAAGATATCTTTTTGTCTGTGTTTAAAAGTTGATAGCCTCTACGTCACTCACTCAATAGCCCCAATCCACTCAGAAACAAATGGGAGAAACCGGAGGAGGCAAGAGATGGAACTTTGGGGCAAATGAGGTCGTTGAGCTATCTTGTTCCCAGAACGTCCCCGATTTTATGAACCTCCTCGCTGACAACCTCGACCGCAATGACACCAGACCTGTCGTCCCTCTTGCACACGGCGATCCCTCTCCCTACCCCTCCTTCCGTACTGATCCAACAGCAGTGGAAGCCGTTTGCGATGCTCTCCGTTTTAACCATTATTCTACTAGTTCTGGTCTTCCTGCGGATCTAGAAAATAAATTAATATTGGGCACAATATATAAATTTGTATTTTATTAAATATAATTTAATAAATCAAAGTAAACTATAGCTTTTACAAGTCATTAGTCATTAATTTTTTTCAAATAAATTATTAAAAAGAAATTTCGCAGTTTTAAATGTTCATTTTAACAATATCATAAAATTATATATGCACATAGTAATTTCATTATAACATTTATTCCTTTATTTCATTTTTGTCTTAAACAATGAAAAATAAACTTAATAAAAATAATTATTAAATTTAAATTTTAATAAATTATGAGTTTTTATTTTGAAAAAAAATTAATATTAAAAAGTGATTGAAATACTATAAGTTGACTACCATTTTTCAAAAATAATTTTATTTAGAAGTACCTTAACATTTGAGTTTATACATTATTATTTACAGTTTAATATTTAAGCAGTTATATAGAGTTCTTAATTTTTTATTTAAGAGAGTTAATTTAGTTTTTTCATCATAAATTTAAGGTATTTATGGAAATAGCCATCTTTTAAAAGTAAATTTGAAAATAGTATCTAGTTTATGATATATTAGGATTTCTCATATTAAAAATAAAATAAAACAGTTATAAAAAGAGTAGTTTTAGGTAGTAATATAAAACCAAAATATTTTATGGAATAGTAATTAAAATGTGTACCAAAAAAGAGCAGAAATGCAAAAAAAAGGGAAAAAAAAAAAGAAGAAAAAGAATAGAAAGGCAACAACACAAGGCCTCGAACCTGGGTTGGCCGACTGGGTGGGGCACAGTTTTTGGTTTAAGACCAAATTAGCTACAAAATATTATTTGTTCATTCATCTGTGTATATAGAAAATATATAAAAAGTAGCATGGGGCATGTGCCACACCCATTCTCTACATGGGTCTGCCCATCGCTAGGAAGTAAAGATGATTCCCTTCATACTTTCATTGTTTCTGTTGTGATGTCTTTTCTTCAGGGCATTTTACTTTACTTGTCCTCAAAGGCAACAAATGTTGGAACTGTTTTTTGGACAAATGGCTATGGCCAATATTCCGGTGGCTTTGCTGAGCAAATTGATTGTCGGAATGACCAGATCTTAGAATCATTGGATTCTTTGTTGTGATCATTATGAAATAGTGTATTCATATGTCAAAAACAGAGTTTGTTTGAATGAGAAATGTCGGTCCAAAGTCATTGATTTTGGAAAGCTTGTAAAATTTGACAGTTTAACTATATTTAAAAACTAGTAAATATCCCACAAAAATATGAGGTAAGAGTCCTCTTATTTGTATATGGAGAATTAATAAAAAGGTTATAAAACCTTGTGTATATACTATGGTATAGTAGTGAAAAGATATACCCAACTAAAATTGGGATTGAGTTTAAGTTTTGGTCTATCTTATTATTGTGGACAAAACGTTTTTTGACTTTCATGGTCATGAATTCAAATTGATTGTGATAATCAATGCTGTAACGCTTTTGGTGTTATTGCTTTGGAAGAAGCTTATATAATCCAAGTCTCCATATTGGAAAGAATACACTTACGAACAAAACAAAAAGAAAAAAAATCTCTCCCACTTGAATAGTTTTTATGTTTTATTTTTTTGTGTCTAAGAGTATATCATAGAAAAAAGTTTGATAGACTCTGTTTTTCAGTGATAGAAAAGAAACAATGCTGCAGTTGTATTCTGAGAATCTGAGCGACATGCAACCGTCACACTACGGAGCGTTTAAAGATTTAAGGAAAGAGATTAACCATTTCGACTCTGCAATTCTTAGTTATTCGTTTGTTTTGGTATTGTAATTTTGTTTTTTTTGTTTTTATTATTTTTATAAAAATCAGTTATCCCCATCATAGTGAAATAAGGTTCCTACGACAAACACTCTGAAGCATTTAATTAGTCCCCTTGAATGAGGGTTTATCTAGGTTAGGGTGTTACTGAGTGTATTGTAAGATAGTTTGATAAGACCCTTTTTTTTTGTTTCTTCCTTTAACAGGGCTGTGGCAGAGCACCTCTCCCAGGGTCTCTCTTACCAGATCTGTCCAAATCATGCAGTTGAAGCTCTTGCAGATGACAAAACCGCTGCTATACTTGTTGTCAACCCTAGCAATCCATGCGGAAACGTTTTCTCCCGTCAACATCTTCAAAACGTGTGCCTCTACATTAATTCCTTGATTGTATGTATTTATAGCTAATATTTCCTGTCTTTTCGATGGATGTAAGATTGCAGAAACTGCTAGCAAACTTGGAATACTTGTGATCGCAGACGAAGTCTACAGGAATATAACCTTTGGTGAGACCCCATTTGTGTCCATGGTTGAGTTTGCAGAGACTGTACCAGTGATGGTTTTAGGTTCAATATCAAAGAGATGGGCCGTCCCTGGCTGGAGATTTGGCTGGATGGTCACCCTTGACCCTCATAACATCATGAAAGATTCTGGGGTTTGTTGCTTTAAACAGTCTTAAAAACTTTATTCACTTAAATCAGCATTCTCAACCGCTCATATAAGTTTTTTTATTTTTATTTTTCTATTAGCTTGTTCACAGTCTTGCCAACGTCCTCAACATGTCGACAGATCCCACAACTTTTATTCAGGTATGCTTATTATACATTGCTGCTACTGTTACTACTTGAACCTTTTTTGTCAAATATTGTTTTGTCTCCTTCCATGGCAGGGGGCAATACCTGATATCCTTGAGAAGACAACAGATGAATTCTTCTCATCTAAACTGGAAATACTAAGAGAATGTTCAGAGACTTGTTACCAGGAGATAAAGAAGATCCCTTGCATCACTTGCCCTTACAAACCAGAGGCGTCAATGTTCACTATGGTAATTAATGAGAACGATCAAGAATCCCACGCTGTCTTTCATCAAAGCCTCAGTGCTTTACTAATATGTGTTGTTTGGTGCAGGTGAAGTTAGAGTTCTCGGTTCTTGAAGATATAAAGGATGATTTGGAATTCTGCTGCAAGTTGGCTAAAGAGGAATCGTTGATCATCCTACCAGGTCGATCTTTGGGGCTTAAGAATTGGCTACGCATCAGCTTTGCGGTAGAGCCTGAGCTCCTAAAAGATGGGCTTTCCAGGCTAAGTAACTTTGCCCAGAGACACTCCAAGAAGCAGCAGCCATGCTAATTTAAGAAGTTTTTGAAACACAATTTAAGAAGATATTTTGTTGGCTTTGTAATAAAACTTTATTTTATCCAAGTTTGTACTATCTATCTATCTCTCTTTAGCGTGGCTCTGTTCAGCGTTAACTCGCCATTAGAGCGTCTCGTGAAGTGATTTTTATCTGAATGTTTATTGATGATGTTTCTGCATTTCTAAAATCAAACTTATTTTAAGGTCTGACAAAACTTCATATGTAAAAAAAAAAAATCCCTTATATTGAACCATAAAATCTTTTTTTTTTTTACATGATAATTACTATTATTTATAAAATTTAATTAAAACATAAATCTTTTACAACAACTATAAACTACAACAGTTAAAATATTATAAACACAGCTAATGAAGTTTGAAATCAAACATTCTCATTTAGCGCTAAGAAATCTAAGAAAGAAAGAATCAAGAAAAAATCAATCACATTTATATTATTTGTGAGTTTATTTGATCTAATAAACAAATTTCAGAAAAAAAAAATTAAGAACTTATCTCAAATTTTTATGGACAATATTTTAGTAATTTGTTCATGATCAGATTTAGTTGAATATTAGTATATGGACAATTCTCCATAATAGCATTTTTGAAGTTTTTGCCTCCAAAATAGTACTAGAAGTAAAAAATCACAAAAATAACATTCATTAATATACGCAATTAACTTAATACCCTTGCTTTATATTAAACAAAAAAAAAAGCAAAAAAAAAAAAGAGAAAACTCAAGATCTCTCACGATGGCGTCAATTTCGTTTCATCATCTCCCGTGAAGACGTCTCTGGCGAACAACAGTATCATCGTCTTTGAAGCTTTGATTCCCCAACGACTTTGATACAGTCCCTGAATCGCAGCCCCTGTCACCGCAACTCTAGAATCGAGCCCATCCACTTCTACGCCCGTGAGCTCGATCCGGTGCCCACAGTTACACTCTGTTCGCTTCCCTTATTCGGAAATAGGATCACATTTTGGAGTTTTACTGGATAGCATGGAAGGTTCTGATGTCACTTATGAATTCGATCCTTTGCAACCACGATGAAGGGTTGGTGCTCGTCAAGGTCTATTTCAAGCGTGGCGACTCAATAGATCTCAGGGAGTACGAGCGGCGTCTCGTGAAGATAAAGGACATGTTTTTGTATCTGGAGCATCCTCACGTCTGGCCTTTCCAGGTTCGGTTTTGATTTCTCTGTCTTGGGTTCGTTTTGGTTTTCAAAAAGGGACTAGCTTTGATGCAATTTGGTTTCAGAGATAAAGGATGTGTTTTTAGTTGGGGGTTTGATTGTTGCTTCTTTAATTTGTTTGTTCTAGTTTTGGCAAGAGACTGATAAAGCAGCTTATCTAGTGAGGCAATACTTTTTCAGTAACCTGCATGATCGGTTAAGTACTCGGCCTTTCCTCAGTCTTGTGGAGAAGAAATGGTTGGCATTTCAGGTCTTCTTCTCTGTCTTTGCATCACTCTATTTGAGGCATGAAGTTTTTTTTGGTAGCTTTCTGTTTACTTAACTTTAATTTTTGTTTTTGCTGTTGCTTCTTGCTGTGAAGCAGTGCCATGAGAAGGGTATATGTCCTGGTAAGGTTTGATAATTTGAGAGCATATGAGTCGCATGATGGTGAAGTAAATTGTGATGTGTGTGAATTTTTGAAACGTTTTAGGTGATATCAAGTGTGAGAATGTTTTGGTCACTTCCTGGAACTGGCTTTACCTGGCTGATCTTGCATCCTTCATACCCACATACATTCCTTATGATGATCCTTCAGACTTTTCCTTTTTCTATGACACAAGAGGACAAAGACTTTGTTATCTGGCTCCAGAGGTACCATAGAACCATTGTCAAAGTTTATTCCTTTTATCTAATCGCTGTTCATCTAGCATACTATTCTGTACTTATTTCTCTTCCTCTATTTCAATAAACCCTTTGCCCATCCACAACAAACCACCCTTAAGCCCTTTGTCCATCAACAACAAACCACCCTTTCTTATTGGTCATGTTTCTATGTTTTTCCATGTTTAAACAATTTGTTTCTTAATTTCAGAGATTCTATGAGCATGGAGGTGAAACCAATGTTGTACAAGATGCTCAATTAAAGCCATCCATGGATATATTTGCTGTTGGGTGAGATTATATACCATCTTGTTTTACATCACTCTTACTGTTCAATTTTTTTCGTAGCTAGTATAACATTATGAAGAGGCTCCTATTGGTTCAAGCACACATACTTTTCTCGAGATTTTACTAAATCTTTCTTGATAGAACTTCATGTTTCTATTTTTAATTAAAAAAAATTCTGAATAATGTAATTCGAATGAAGCTCATAAGGAAAAACATGTCTTGTGAGAACCTCGACTAGATTATGGATAAAAACTTTGGAAAATAAGAAAGATGAAGATGTTTGAAACATTTTTTGTTTAGTTAAGACCATGTTTTTCTGAACATTTTTTTTGCTGTGAATGTTGACTTGATCATATTTTTGAATGTTCATAAGAAGATTGTAAATACTATGTGAGATTCCTGAAAACATTTTGGATAGTAAGTAAAATATTTAAGAAATGTTTCCTGAAAATTTAATATATAATTAAAAAGGAAAAATGTTAGGATATCTAATAGAATATTTAGGAAGGGTTTCCTATAAATTTAATATTTGATTAAAAATGAAAAATGTTAAGATAGCAAGTAAATTATTTAGGAAAGACTTCCTCAAAAATTTAATATTTTATTAAAATAAAATGTTAGGAGAGCAAGTAAAATATTTACAAAGTGCTTTCTAAAATTTTAATATTTAATAAGGAAAAATGTTAGGATAGCAAGTAAAAAGTGTATATATATATTAACAAACTTACATATATATCATATTTATGATAAAATTAAAATATTTAAGAAGGATATTATGAAAAATTTTAATATTAAAAAATGTTAGGATAACAAGTAAAACTAGATTTTGATCCGCACACTCGTGCGGGTGTATTTTTTCAAAAAAAATGTTGATATTTGTTTTTCATGTCAATATTAAGGGTGGGCGAAAAATCTGAATCCGAAGAACCGAACTGATTTGATCCGAAAAAATAGTATCAAACCCGAACCGAAATTGATTAAATATCCAGATTATTCAAAAGTTTGGTATTTAGAAAACTGAAACCGAATACTATCCGAACCGAAGTATTTCGGGTACCCGAATATATCCGGAATAGATTTATATATATTAATTATTTTAGATTTTATGTATATAAAAACATCCAGAATATATATATGATACTTTTAAATTGGTTTAAATACTCGAAAATATATACAAATAGTCAAAATTAAATATCTGAAATTGTTAAAGTATACTCTATCCAAATATTTAAACCAAACCAATTTATATGTTAAGTTTAGGTATTACGACATATAATATTCAAATTTATACGTAATATATTATTTTGCTTATAGATTTTGAGAAATTTAAAATATATAATGAATTTTAAATTTTTAAAAATAATTTAAATGGGTTATCCGAATCCGAAGCGAATCCGCAAATATCCGAATCGAACCCGAACCGAAATTTAGAAATATCCGAATGGGAATGAAATCTTTGGCCCCGGAAACCCGAACCGAACCCGAACGTGCAACGCCCACCCCTAGTCACTATTCTATATCATATTTGAGTCATCATATAACTAATCGTATTTTATAAGTACCATCATATAAGTAATCATATAATTAATAGTATTTTATATGTACCATCATATAAATAATTAGATATATTATATTTTTAACACTTAATGTGAAATATAAAAACCATAATTTAAGTTGGCATATGAAATTGGGCTTTGTATTGTATTTTTCTTATAGATATTGAAAACAATTTTTTAATAATGGTTATTGGAAAATATTTTAGTAAAAATCAATTTAGGAATATATGTATATTTTTGAATCAATGTTTGATATAAATCAACATTAAATTATTATTTTTATTTGAAATAAGTACATAATTTTAAATTTTGTTTTATTATTATTTTAGACAAAAGATGTTTTTATGTGATTAGATTAGCTAATTTTTGTATATTTTAAAGCTGGCCCAAATAGATAGTTTTTATAATATAAATGGACTTTTCAATTTTTCTTAATAACATAAGTCCATTATATTTTTTCTTAATATACTGCTATTCATGTTTCCAAACAAATCTCTTTTTCAAACTGCTATCTATGTTTCCAAACAAATTTCTTTTTAAAATTGTTATTCATGTTTTCAAACGAACCTAATTTGTAATTCAGTTTTAATAATATAGATATTTAGGAAAGGCTTCCTGAAAATGAATCACCACTAAACTAAGAGAACAAATCAGGTTTAGTGTTTTTAAATGAAATTTAAGAAAGACTTCCTCAAATGAATAAATCTATAGAAACTTTTGAATAAACTCTTTTTGTATTCTTTTCACTAATGCATAGACATATAACTCCAGCATATAACAATCTTGCTTGTATTCTTGCTATGTGATTGCGATTTTGAATCAGGAACACCAAACTCACCAACATTGCTGCTGTTCTTACTGCCTTAAGCTTAGCTTGAACTCTCAGGTCTTGCGATTATCTCCCGACCTCTTGCCATCATTGCTGCTGCTCTTACTGCCTTAAGCTTAGCTTTCCTAAGTGACAGGCTATTTTGATTTCTTCTTTAATTTCTACTTTTATATCCCTGCTTGCATATTCATTTGTTGTTTGTTTGCATCTATTCAATGTGTTTAAGAAATGTTATTTATGATATTATTAGTCTTTTGTTGCTTGTGCTTGTGAAACTTTGTAGTGTTTTGAAAAATTTCAGGAATGATTTGTGTAGTTTCAGGAAAGCCTTCCAGAAAATCGGATGGTAACAAAATTGAAAAACTTTTTACATGGTGTCTTGTTTTCCTTAAGCATGTTGATATCTTTGGTAAGCTGTGAATTTGCTTATGACATTGTTAGTCTCTTGTTGCTTGTGCTTGTGAAAATGTGTAGGGTTTTAAATATTTCAGGAAAGATTTGTTTAGTTTCAGGAAAGCCTTCTAGAAAATATGATGGTAACAAATTTTGAAAAATATTTTCCTTGTTAGTGCAGGATAGAAGCAAGATGGGAGATTCAGTACCTCTCAAACTAGCACTGCCTAGGCTTAACTACCCTATTGTCGATGTCTTGATGGCATATCCATGGGAAGGGAAGCTTATGAATCGCTAATGGATTCTGTTAGCAACATTGTGAACAAGCACCTGGAGAAAAACAAAATTGACCTGCATAGATTTCCTTTGGTCTTACATCTTTGGATATTAGAGTCGGTTCCTCTTCTTCAGTCTCACTTCAGTATGGTGATTCCTGTTTTGGATGTTCCACCGTCTACCCCTAACTTCCTGTGTGAGAAATGCATTGCTCTAAAGGCTCCATCGCTGACACAGGTTCAAGAGACTGAAGCTATATCGTATTTAGGATAACATGTAACATATTTAGGATGAATTTCCAGAATATATTTTCAGTTCATTTAAGCAAAGTCTCAATTATATATGTCATGTGGTTAGCCAAAATTTAAGTTTTGGTACACAGTATTGGCAAGACCAAATGAAGTTATATAATTAAAAAAATATTAAACAAAAATATTTTGAGCTGTTTGAAGAATTGAACTAAAAACCTCTTCAAAGAATAATATAGTGTTAACCGCTGAGCTATGGTGTTATATTTGTTGGACTTAGTATTTAAAATTATATATGCAATCTTTATCTATCTAATTAAAAATGTCTGGATTTCGAATGGAATCAAACACGGGAGGGATATACGGTTTAAGTAGAGTAAAAATAGTGTTTTAGTCAAACATAAATGAATATATTGACAAATGTACCTATATACCATATTTAGGATAGCACGTAACGTATTTAGGATGAGTTTCCAGAAAATATATTATAAGTGCATTTAAGCATAGTTCCAATTATATATGTCATGTGTTTAGCCAATATACACCATATTGATAAGAATCAAATAAATTTATCTAATTTTTAAAAATAATATTAATCAAATTTTTAGAATATATCGTATTTAGGATAGCATGTAACATATTTAGGATGAATTTCCAAAACATATTTTGAGTGCATTTGAGAAAAATCTCATTATATATGTCATGTGTTTAGCCAAAATTAAAGATTTGTACACCATACTGGTAAGAATCATATGAAGTTGTCTAATTTTGAAAAATAAAATTAATCAATTTTTTTAGGATATATCATATTTATGATAGCATGTAATATATTTAGGATGGGTTTCATAAACATATTTTAAGAGGATTTGAGCAAAGTCTCAATTATATATGTCATGTGTTTAGTCAATATACACCATATTGGTAAGAATTAATCAAGTGAATTTATCTAATTTTCAAAAATATAATTAATCAAATTTTTTTAAAATATACTGTATCTAGGATAGTATATAATATATTTAGAATGAGCTTCCAGAATACCATTCTCAGTTATACAAAGTGTAGAAAATGTGAGCTAAATACACTGTGTCATGTTTAAGTAAACATCACTGGCCATTATAGTAAATAAAAAATATTTCCAGTTTGATTTCTTTCCTCGTGGATACACCATATTAACAGAATCTATAGCTCCATTCCGTCTCATACCATAAGCCGGTTTCCACGAACTCTTGTGGTCTAAAGAAACCAGACACGACACCTGTTCTTCTTTATTTTCAGAAAACATTAAAAGCCAGTAATAATAACCTCATGTCCACTCCTCCACCACAATAATGAGACACCAATGCCACAAATCTAATAAACCATTTTTTTATTCCAAAGTATGAACAAAAAGAGAAACTTTGAATCATACAATAGAGTAGCCAAGCTAGGACACCAAATAAAGAACAGGAAAAGCAAATGTATCAGAAGTTTCGTTGTTACACCTAGCTGAATCAGTATTAACCTGCAAAAGTCAAGTTCATACAATAATAAGACACCAATGCCACAAACCTAATAAACCATTTTTTTATTCCAAAGTATGATCATAAAGAGAAACTTTGAATCATACAATAGAGTAGCCAAGCTAGGACACCAAATAAAGAACGGAGAAGCAAATGTATCGAAGTTTAGTTGTTACACCTAGCTGAATCAAGATTAACCCGCAAAAGTCAAGTTCATACAATAATAAGACACCAATGCCACAAACCTAATAAACCATTTTTTTATTCCAAAGTATGATCATAAAGAGAAACTTTGAATCATACAATAGAGTAGCCAAGCTAGGACACCAAATAAAGAACAGGAGAAGCAAATGTATCAGAAGTTTCGTTGTTACACCTAGCTGAATCAGTATTAACCTGCAAAAGTCAAGTTGATACAATAATGAGACACCAATGCCACAAGCCTAATAAACCATTTTTTTATTCCAAAGTATTATCATAAAGAGAAACTTTGAATCATACAATAGAGTAGCCAAGCTAGGACACCAAATAAAGAACAGGAGAAGCAAATGTATCAGAAGTTTTGTTGTTACACCTAGCTGAATCAGTATTAACCTGCAAAAGTCAAGTTGTTCTGGAAGGCTTCGTACGTGATTAGGAAAGCTATCCTGAACAGTCTAAGAACAAATAAATCATACAAACAAAAAAAAAGAGAAAATAGAAACGATGTACCTGTATTTCTCTATGTACAGTAGAATGAAAAATTGGATTGGTATTCAAAAGAACAGGAGAAGCAAATGTATCATAAACTTCATTATTACACCTAGCTGAATCAGTATTGACCTGCAAAAGTCAAGTTGTTCTGGAAGGCTTAGTACGTGATTAGGAAAGCTGGAAAGCTATCCTGAATCATTTAGTTGAAAAAATCATACAAACCTTAACACACAACCGACAGGTTTCATCAAATGCTCTAATCTTGCCGATGAAACTTCTGAGCTGACGAGAATTACCTATGGAGATTGGAAGAAAACCTTCAACAATACTTTTCAAGTCAAACGAAATCCCATAACTCAAAAGAAAAGATCATATATATGCACGCAAAGAAAAAAACCTTTTAGCGCTTTGTACGTCTACAGAACATACGTATCTCAAAAGCGAGAAACAAAACTTATTGGTAAATGTTGTACAGGTGATTATTGTCTCGTCTTATTACCAAATAGCCAATGACACTTTGTCCACATTTGATTATAGAAAGGCTTGGATTTGATCAGCTTTGATTCTTTGCACTCAAAGTTTCGATCCTAGTCTCCTTAATTGTTGTGGAATCTTCAAACTCTTTCAATTTCAACTCAACTTGGGTGAGCGCTCTCTCTCTCTCTCTCTCTCTCTCTCTCTCTCTCTCTCTCTCTCTCTCTCTCTCTCTCTCTCTCTCTCTCTCTCTCTCTCTCTCTCTCTCTCTCTCTCTCTCTCTCTCTCTCTCTCTCTCTCTCTCTCTCTCTCTCTCTCTCTCTCTCTCTCTCTCTCTCTCTCTCTCTCTCTCTCTCTCTCTCTCTCTCTCTCTCTCTCTCTCTCTCTCTCTCTCTCTCTCTCTCTCTCTCTCTCTCTCTCTCTCTCTCTCTCTCTCTCTCTCTCTCTCTCTCACCTGAGATCGAACTTTGAAGATTCTGTTTTGGTGAAATCAAAGCTGAGCTCAGCGTCTTCTTCAAGCTACTCTTGAAACATTGTCTCCAGAACCTGATCTCAGCTTCACCTGACACTTCACCAGATCCGTTCAGCGTCTCCATTCGACCCGATGAATCCGTCGCCGCCGCGAACCTTTCCTTCGCCGATGGCGTCGCGACCAAAGACATCCACGTCGATCCGATGATGTCGTTCACCGTGAGGATCTTCCTCCCAGAATCTGCTCTCTCTCCATCCGAGCGAGATAATTCTCATTCTCAATGTCACCGGCAGCCCAGATCCGATCGGAGACACAGCCAAGTCATCCCTCTTAATCAAACCTCTCCGGAGAGGAGCGAGTCTCGTAGGAGAAGCTACAGATGCAGCAAGGAGTCTTACGGAGGATACACGCCGTCTCCCAGGAGGAGTTCGGAGAAAGAAAGAAAGAAAGAAAGAAAGAAATGGGCATAAGGGTAAATGACTCATTAAATGAAACATATTTTTGTGACTTTGGTCCTTGAGTGCTAATTTGGAGAGAAAAACTTGGGTTGGGTCTATCTATGGCCATTTCTCTTAGTATATTGTAATTTTTTTAAATTTGTGTAGTAATTTATATGTTTATATTTTTGTATTTTGCACTGTATTTGCTTTATGTAATATTATATGTGTATAATATTTCTTTAATGTTAATTTATTTATTTTCTATTAAATCTATAATAACTAAAATGATAAAACAAGAAAGATAATAAAAGTATTTGTAATTTTAAATAAAATGTTTTGACCAGTTAAATTTTATATTTAAAATTTTATTGTTCAAAATCTTAAAATTTAAGATTCAAAAGTTACTTTTATTATGCGTAAAATCTTATATTTGAAGTTATAATATTACTTTTCGAGTTGTCCTAAAAATTAAAATTGATATTCAATCTTAAAATGTATATTTTACATTTTAATTTCTACTATTGATTAAAATTAATTAAAAGCATAAGAAATTTAAGATAAATATAAATTCTATAATAAATATAATTTATAATAGTGTTTATGAATTTATTAAGTCGGAAAAAATCATAAAATTAAATAACATCAACAGTTTTTCATTACTTTTTATGAGGATAATATTTAGAGATTTTGGAAGTTTTAAAATCGAATTAAAATAATTTTAATATAATTGGAATATTTTAAATTTATATAATAGTTAAAATATAAATATTATCTAACAAGGAGTTCTAATGGATATTTAGTAATTTTTTAAGAGAGAAGGTAACAATTAGTTCTCTAACTAGAATTTTTAAGAGATTCGTAAGAATCCTTTCCTCCCTTTGGCAGCATTCAATTAGTCTAATTATTTAATTTTAATGAAAATTTCATTATTAATTTATAATGCATTAAAATAATGATATTTTGATAGAACCTCAAAAGAACCTATCCAATAATGTTGGTCTAGGTTTTCGAAGACACTATAAAAATAGACGGAGCGTGAAGATTCAAATCAAATGGAAGGAATCTTTTGAAAAAAAAAAGGAAAATAAATATTGGCTCCAACGGCTACCTGATCCACTCTCTGTCTTGGAACTCCTCCATGAGAGTTGATAGATAATTCTCCCATTCGCTAAAACCCTAATAACTTCCTCAGATTCTCAAATTTATTTCTCTGTTTTTTTGACTCATTCAATCACCCCCCGATTTAAAACGATGGCGTCGACGCCTCCTCCTCCTCCCTATCACCTATCCAACACAAAATCAGCCTCGCGTCTCGCCTATTCCAAACAAGAAGAAGAAGAAACTCCCTGTCTTGATTTGGTGGTGTGTCTGTCTCCGAAGAGCGTCAACGATACTACTCCGTGCCCATCACCCACAAGAGCCTCTTCTTCTCCTTCCCCGCTCCGCAAATCGAAGACCCGTTTACCCGAAATGGCCACTGAGGATGCTGCGGCGGTGGTGGTTCGCAAGCAGGGCAAGGCCAAAGGAGGGCAAAAGGGTCCTTTGGCTTCTCCCAGGAATCCCCGCAGATCCAGGCGTAGGTCGGAGGCTGTGGCTGAGAAAGAAGCCAATGTAGTCAACGACGAACCCGCAAAGCCCAGAAAACGGAAGCCCAACAACGCTCGCCCTAAGAAGGAAAAGAAAACTTCTCCTCCTCCTCCTTGCTCGTCTCCAAGTAACGACACCACCTCTCTTTCTTTCTTTCTCTGTCCCCTTGTTATTGTCTGCTCTGATTTGATTTGATTTGTCTTGTGAAGATGATGCTTCCTCTTGTCAAAGCGATCTGAATCGGATAGGAGAGATGATCAGTGATTTGGTAATGTGGAGAGATGTTGCGAGATCGACCCTCTGGTTCGGTTTTGGATGTCTTTCTTTCCTTTCTTCTTGCTTTGCCAAAGGACTCAACTTTAGGTACATACTGACTTATAGCACTCTTATCAAAACTCTGAAAATACTCATCAAAGTACTCTTCTGTTTTAAAGCCTTTTCTCGGCGGTTTCCAATCTCGGACTTGTGTTACTTTGCGGCTCTTTCTTGTCAAACACTCTTTCTCAAAGGTATACACACCTTCACTGTTCCTTTCGTTTGGCCACTCTTTCTCTATTACCCTAACAGTTAAGTCTCATCCATCCATCTTTAGTAAAAACCAAGACGCCAAGAGAGAGTTCCATGTGACTGAAGATGATGTCCTGCGCTTATCCAGACGATTACTCCCCGCTGCTAACTTTCTCATTTCAAAGACCAGTGAGCTTTTTTCAGGAGAACCATCCATGACTCTCAAAGTAATAATATATAGAAAAAAACTCTTGTCTCTTTCTCTACCAAATGAGGTTTAGTGGTTTCATCTGCTCTCCTCGTTTTCTTTTTCTTTTTTGCTTCAGGTGACACCATTTCTGCTAATCGGAGCTGAGTATGGCCACCTCATTACACTCTGGAGACTATCCGCATTTGGTATGCCGTTTACAAACTGAAAACAATGTAGGAACTCGAATTGACATGTCTCTATGTTACTGAAACAGGTTTCTTCCTCAGCTTCAGCGTCCCAAAGCTGTATTCCTGTTACACCCATCAAATTAGCCTAAAAGGTTAAAATATGGACTTGCACACTTTTCCATGTTGTCAATTGGGTTACAAGTCATTGTTTGCAGAGGTCTGTTGTGTCTTAAGATCTTGACGTGGTTTGAATTTAATTTGGGCAGTTGAAACAGTGAAAACGAGAATAGGTGAAGCATGGCAAGTGTGCTCACACAAGAAGATCTTGGCAGGCTCTGCGGTGACAGCCTTCTGGAACTTGACAAGCATTAGAACCCGGATTTTTGCAGGTAATTAAACCCAACCAACAAATGCTTGACAAGAGTACTGTTTTTTCGCTTGATACCAAACTATATGTATAATAACCTGTAAAAATCTTTCATGTTTTGCAGTGTTTATCATCCTAGTGATATTTCGGTACAGGAGACAGAATCTAGTACAGCTCAATCACGAGGAAGTTGTGCCTGTTGAGAATGAGAAGCCAGAAGAAGAAACACTTCCACAGGAAGAACAGCAGATGCAGCAGCCACAAGAAGAGCAAGCGTTAGCTATAGTGGTTGCAGAAACCGAAGGATCAAAGAAACTCTGAATCTTTGTAACTTTGTACTGTGTCAAACCCCCATTTAACAGAGATGCAATTTTTAATCTCTAGTTGATGTAATAGGGGTATCTGTTTTTCATATGAGAAATTTAGACATGAAGAACCTTGAACAAAGATGCAATTTTGAGATGGGATTGATGTAACAGAGATCAGAGAGAGTTTATTATATAAGATGGAGGATGAGTTTATTATATAAGATGGAGGATATCTGTTTTTTCATATGAGAAATTAGGACAGACCTCATGCGATTTTTGAGTTTGCGTTGATGTACCGGGGATCACAGAATTAAGATGGGAGTATGTTTGTAAACAACTGAAGACAGAATACATACTTTAATAATAGAGATGCAATGTTGAGTGTTTAGATGTAACAGAGATTATGGAGAGTTGATTTTTAAAATGGAGGATCTGTCTTCTATATGAAAATTAAAAAAAAAAAAAAAACTCAAGACAAAAGAGATCATTTGTGTTTGGGAAGTACAACAACTATTATTTGCCTAAACCCTCTTAAAACCTTCTCTGGGATTCGGATTGGGTACTTGTAGGCATCATCAAAAGTCCTCTTTGCAAGCTGATGTAAATTATAACAAAGATGAGTTACTCATCTAGTCAAAAAAACATAAGATGCTAAAAACAAACACAATCTCTCCAAGATACTGAGTGGGAAAAAGAGGCAAAATCACACATAATCATTGCTAAGTTTTCTGGGGGGAAAAGGCTTTAAAAAGGTAGGGTTTTGTATAGCTTCAGTGATCTTCAGGCTAACTCATCACACATCATCATTGCAATCTGGGAGTATAAGACTAATCAGTAATGATTCTTTCAATTAAAATCAACTCAAATGCAATATAGCCACCAAGAAAAGAATACACTCTCCAGTATAGCCATCAGTCAGCCTACCAGATCCAAAAACTAGACCAATTGATGAAGTGCCATCTCTTTACAATGTTCAAGCAGAAAGACAACAACAATTGATACAGTTCTTGGCACATAGCAACTAGCAAAAAGTTCTAAGCTGATGGAAACTTCTTAAATTGAAAATCTAACCAATACTGAGACAATTCTAAATAAACAGATGATTGGTCAAAACAAAGAATGTGTCTCAGGGAATCAGGCAGGATTAGAATAGAAGATGAGTTACCGTGAGAGAGCCAGGAGTAGCTATGTGCAGAGACAGAGAGCATCGAAGTCATAAGCGCAGAAGCTGTGGCTGTGTGGTAGGGTAACATTGACTCCATACAGAAGCTCATTTCCACTGGATTTCTACCCAATCAAAAGTTAAAACAATCATTAAGTAATGATCTAGAATTGATCTTTCTACTACTGCTGAGTAAGGAGGAAAACGTAGAAAAGTTCAGACTAACCGGAGAGGTGAAAGCAGTGAGCTTCTTCTAGCGGTGGCTCTAAACATGGGCGGAACGGAGGATTTCGCTTGAGAGGCGAAGCGTCCACGAGAGGAAGCAGCTCGAAGCATCGATCTGGCACCGGACAAGACGGCGGAGGTGGCCATTGATCCGGAGAGAAGCTAAAGAGAAGAGAGAGATTGGTGAACGTTAACCTGTGGGATCCCTTCCGATTACGATCTGGAAATGATAAACCCTTGGGTTAACTCTAGACGTGCTGCGTCTCCATAGTTGAACCAAAGGCCCAGTTACGTTTATCGGCTTCGGTTAAAGCCCACATTCCGTTTTTGGCCCATTTATTATTTCAGAGTCTTCCCTTTAAACATACCAAATGACCCGCCCTTTAAAATTGAAGCGTAGATATATTTTTTATTTAAAATTATATCATTTGTCAATTCTTTATTTGAGAATTTTTATGCACATTCTTATCTAACAACATCATCTTTATATTTTTATGCGTTTTATAAAAGTTAAATTTGTTGAATTGGTGAGACATGAAATTTATTTGGTCTATTATAGACTAATTTAATAATATATATTTGCAGGGGTTTTAGTAGTTTTTACCAATGTTTTGTATTCGATTCAGATCCGCGGTCGAACCGGTAAATCTGATAACATGTATGTAGTATGGTTCAGATTAGTTAAAACCCGATATTTAAAAACCAGATAAATCCGTTAATATCTTAAAGTCTGTCATTAACATGCGATCTGACACTCGTTAACCCAATAAAAATCTATATAAATTCGATTGTATTTGTTTTAAAATGATTCAACTTTTGATATATTTTAATAGTATATTATTTGAATGAAATGTATGATTTGTGATTCTTTGAATTTTGATAATGATTTTACTATATCGTTTATAGAACTTAAATATATTCTTTAAATATTAGTTAATTAATATAAGGAAGTTCTAAAAATAAGGAAGTGTATTATCTTGTAAATATAATGAAAATTTTAGGGCATAATCCAAAATTTTCAAAATATAATTCTGTTTTAATAGTATAGATATTTTTCAAAAGATCAATGATTAATCATTTTGCAGCATGAATTATATTTGATTAATGAGGAGAATCGAGACGCTTATAGGGATGCCTAACTTAGGTATTGTATCATATTTTTATCAATTAAATGCATATATCTTTTTATATGTCAGTACTAAGTAGTCTTTATTCCCAAATTGTCATTGAGTTGAATTTGAATATGTGGACTTGCAGTTACAACAAAACATACTAGAAGTTATAAATTAACAACGTGTCATACAAAGATCCCAAAAGGCACTTAAACCATTAGACAATAGGAAGGTACATTGACCAATTAATAAACAAATGTGAGAATTAATGCACTACTCATATGATGCCCATCTATTTCAGCCGCAACCAGGAGTATAGGTGTCGAATGTGTCTGGAGATCGGTTATTGTCGTTCTCCGACCCGCTTGTCTAATCCCCGCTGGCACTGACAGTGGCTTCACCTCTGTGGATCAAAATCAATCATAGCAAAAAGATCATTAAACCTAAATGAAAACACCGGACACTTATACAAGAGACTCTAACAAATATATGAGAAACTAATTCTACAGATGTCATGTTATAAGTGACTTATATTTAAATCATAAATCAGTTTTAATACAATTGTCTTCTCTTGTCCAACAAAGAATACAACTATCTTCTTTTAATATTAAAATATACTCTATTAGACCATTGAGAATGCTCTGAGAGAATTTTTCTCCTATAATGTAATAGAATATGTATATATAGTACATAAGCACGGAGACATCTTTGTTGGAAGAAAAATAGATATGCACACAAATATGTTTTTTACTTGTGTGAGAGTGTAAAATGAGATGCTAGTAATAGTAACCGCATGCATATGAATGATGAAGAGAGAAAGGGACCATTCAAATTTGAAGGAGACGAGAGAGAGTGGTCACAGTTGGAGAAAGAAGAGGTAACAAGTTGTTACCAACGTTGGATTTTACGTTGCCTCCATGCACTGCCTTCTCCTCCTAATCTCGTGGTCCTCTCTCCCTCTCTCTCCTCATTATTGTATATGTATGTCATTTTTGTCTAGCTTATTAACTCTATCCCAAAAATATATTATTGTTTTATATGGTCAATCACAAAAATGCAAAAAATATTTTTCGGTCCATGCAGTCGGGTGAAATTTGTAACAAAGCTATGTTGAGTGTATAAAATAGGCAGATTAATTCGCTTTATAGTTAAAGACCAGGATATTGAAGTTCAGTATCTGTACTGTTAGTTCTGTCATTTTTATCATTTGGATTGTTATACTTCAAATCTATTTACGAAACCAATTTCAAAATGAAAATCACCAGCGATTAAAGAGGATATATACACACATATGTCATTTATTTGCGTTAGAGTGTACTTAACACCCTAGACATGAAAAGGTCTCCTTATTAGTTATCCGAGACAATCAAGAAAACATGCTCTTAACTCAGAGCACTCAACAAGGGCCATAACTAAAACAACCCTTGGAAAAAAAGGATACAAGAATTGAAAGACATGTCGTCAAATTTTTGTTGGTTCGTCTGCCTCGGGCACTTGTCCGTTTCAGGCACAAGGCGCGGTCGGAGGAACCTCGGAGACACCGTGACGATGAAGCTCCGTCATAACGCCGTCAACAGCGGGTGGCTTCAATCCCAGCGGAAGTGGCAGCCATGGCCTCGTCAATACATCTCCTATGGCTGCATCTACGCTCTCTTTTGACTATATATGAACATAAACATGATAACAAATATGAAAAGACAATCTCGACAACAACCAATATCCATTATTTATATATTGGGTTCTTACCGGATGTAAGTCCACCAAAGAACGAGAACCACCGTAGCCGTGATCTGGTTTGTACACCATATGATGTGGCGGCGGCATAGCCTGTGGGATGCCGGCAACCGGCGGTGCTCTAAACCTCTACATAATCAGCAATAATTAAGAAATACGATCTAAAACATATATAGGAGCTAAACGCGGTAATATACGAAAATGATATATGATGTGTTCGTTCATTACCGTAGCTATGGTCGGCAAATATGGAGCCATCCCGTTATGAACCTACATGCGACAGAAAATATACTCGATGTCAGTAGTTGACCGGTTTACTCGTACAGTTTTTGGAAGGAGTTGGACTAAATTAATATAACTCTGGCAAAAATAAAAATATTACAGTCTAGTTGAGTATTAAATAACATAAAACATACAATTAAAATAAGTATCTCTGTAGAAATAAACTAAAAATTATGTGTATATGCGAATTTTTTTAAAAAAAAAAAAAGAAAAAGGAAAATGATTACTCACTCTAGGCCAGTAGGGAGTATCGGAGACCCAAAACGGTGGAGTAGCCATGGCAGTAGAAGGTGGAGGCAAGTGTTTGGGAAACACGTGGGGAATGACAGACTGATTAACTGTGGGATGCCCCCACACATGCAACGGTCTAAAATGATGGTGGTGAACAGGTGGCGACGTCACAGCCGCAGGCGGCGGAGGCGCATACCCGATAGCGGGTGCCGGTGCGAGCCATCCTTTTTTATTCCGACCATTGATATTACTTCCGGTACTGTCTAAACCGTAGATGTGGCGTTTGCGTGTCCAATTAGCCGCTTCGGCCTCACGAGCTAGCAAATGTTTCCGATGAGACCTATACTTCTGGTACACCAAATATATATAATAATAAACGCTTTATTTTTGTTTGGCTATAAAATGGAATTTGTTAATATATAGAAGTTGAAAGTGTATCTATAAATATAATACTTGGAGGTGGCTAGCGACGTTGTGACGAGTGAGGCAGTGGACTCCCATAAGCTCCAGAATACGAGAAGGAACAGCTTTCTCCAGTCCCAACTGTTCCACTGCCTCCACGAATCTCCTGTGTAGCTCTGGTGTCCAATCCACCTTCTTCACACACATCCCAACAATCAATATATAAACAATACTCTTGATCAAAAGCCCTTTCTCAAAAAAAAAAACAATACTCTTGATTATTATTATAAGTTCAAATAATACTTAATTTGTCCAAAAAAAAATCAAATAATACCATCAGTTTCTAACATATATATGATCTTGATCAGTAAATGAACACAGATTTAATATGATTCTAATTAACACTAGAAATAATGTAGCCTCACTTTATATAGATTATTAAGGTGACGACGTTCTAACAAAAAAAATTATAAACATGACTGAAAATAGAAGATTGGCACTTAAAATATACGAATCCATTTAGATCAGTCCATGTTTGATAGCTAGGGTTTATATAAATCATAAATGATTACTAGTAAGTAATAATTTTTTTTTGTAACTGAAATAAGTAATAAATACTACCTTCACCTTTCGCTTCCCTTCGTTGCTATTGTTCTTGGAAGAACCAGATGATGAGGAATATTTTCTTTTACGGTCACTGTCACCGTTACAGTTCACCGTCTTCTCCGCCACAGCTGTCTCGCCATCGTCTCTTTTGCTGACGACTTCTCCCGAAATACCCTTTTTATTAGTCTCCCCTTGACTATCAGTCTTCCCCGACGAGGAAGAGGCGGAGAAATCTCCTGCTAAGATCTCAGGGTCAATCTCCAAGTCAGGAAGTACATCTCCGGCGACGCCGAACAGATCGTCGAAGTCAATGATGTCAAGAAGATCTCCGTGGTGAGCGAACTCCGGAAACTCCTCCTCCGGATTGATGGTGAAGCCACACGATGACGCAAGGAACTCTGATGACTCTCCATCGAAACAATCACCTCTTGCTGAGTTCCTAGCTGGAGAGAGAGCTAACATCGTTCTATCCTTTACTTCTTTCAGATCCAACTTAAAGGAACCCGATTATATTATTCGTGAGAGGAAGATAGAGAGAGAGAGAGAGAGAGAGAGAGAGAGAGGAATATGTATGTGTATGTGTATGTAGATAGTAGTATATTACATTAGAGAACGAGACATGTTTGATAAAGCCTCTTTGCTCTCTCAAAGCCAAATATAAATTTGAGAATCAAACAATTGCCAAGTGAGAAAAGTTGACCCTAATTTATTTATATGCTATATTTATAGAGAGAAAGAAACCCATTAAATGTATATGCCTAGTTTTGGAATTGTAAGGCAAGCATACATTCTATATACATATTACGTAGACATATATAAAACAATTAAAGAGAAAGTATTATATTTCTTTTTTTTCTTTTTTTAAGTATTATATTTCTTTATATATCCTTTTGTATGTATAAAATATATACGTAGACATATATAAAACAATTAAAGAGACGATGACAAGACTACTACTATCTACTAAAATTTATACGTAGACATATATAAAACAATCTGGATTTTTATATGTTCGGAATACACTAAGAAACGAAAAAATGACTGAAATGCAAACACAAACTTAACACACATGTAATTTAAACTTAAAGTATGGAAAGTCAAAAGATAGATACGATTATATGTAAGTAATTGAATATTAATAAAATTCCTTAAGTTTCAAAAAGATTGTCGTTTCAAAGTTACCTTTTTATTACTTGTCATTCTACATTTTTAATGTAACTTTATACATTTAATTAACTTTTTATCATTTTGAATATGAATAGATTTTTAGTTAACAATTTCTTTTTAATTAATAATACATTGAATAAGGGTAATAAATATATTTTACAATTTTCTTAATTTACATGAAATGTGTCAAATTGACACTTTTTATGAAACACGGGACACTACAAGAAAACAGCTCATTTGCAAGGAAAAAAATCCTTGCAATTTCCTTGCAAATCGCGATTTGCAAGGGAATTGCGAGAAAAGTCATTTACTCGCAAATCCTTGCTCGCAAATAAGAATCGCTCGCAATTCCCTCGCAAATTTGCAAGGAAAATAAGTTCCTCGCAAATTTGCAACGGAAAATGATTTCTTGCAAATTTGCGAGTAACAAACTTCCCTTGCAAATTTGCAATTGAACGATTCCGTTGCACTTTTCTAAAAAAAAAAAAAAAATTATAAATACAAATAAATATATTAAATATATTATGGCTTTTTCAAAAATAAAAACAGAAAAATGAAACAAACAAAATTTATTAATAAATTACTAAAACATAAATACTAATTATTACATATATTATACATAAATCATTATACATATATGTAAATTTACATGAATATATAAAAAGTCCTAAACCAAAATAAATAGAAAACTAAACTGAAACAATAAAAATTAAACCTAAATCTAAACGTTGCCGCCTTGTTCCTCCTATCATCCGCTGCACAATGAAGCTTCACGACACCACCACTACTAGCTTCCTCTCGCCATCTCTGGACCCTAGGTTCTTCAGATCCATTGTTGCTGGGCTCGGTTCCACCTTTACCGTCTCATGCCGCCGTCGTCTTTCATGGCAGACTCCACCTCCACCATCTCTTGTCACTGGTGCTTCATCACATGCTTCTTCCTGATTATTCTCGTTTATGTCCTCTGCCTTCTTATGTCGCTAAGACCTGCACTCACGCTCGAGAATCTTAATACACTGAATGAAAAACAAAACTGAATCTGAGAGAGAGAGAAAGAGACCCAATTGAACCTTTTAAAATTGAATCTTCGTGTACTGCCATCGATAACAAAGCCGGTGTGGACTCGTCACTTAGAAAATCTGAGAGAGAGATAGTGGAACACAGAGAAAGAGAAGATAAGAATCGTAAGGGGTGAGAGGAAAGAGAGAAAATGAAGTAAACAAGTAAAAGAAAAATTCAGTTAATTGACAACCATTGGATTGTTTAATCTAATGGTTAATAATGATGATCCTTATGCTTCTCAAATTAGCCAATCATAAAGAAGGACGAAGATACATAAAAGTAATTTTGGGCCATTGGATCAAAGTCCATCAATGGCCAAAAGAAAGAAAATAAAAATTGTCTTTATATATATTTTTTTTTAGTTTGTGTTTTTATTGTTTATTATGTAGTGGTTTAGTTTTATTTTTTAAAATGTATAGTTAAAATTTTGAAGTCTAGTATATACATATACATATTATATAAATTAGATCTTTATTTTAATGTTTTATAATATAGGGTTTGAAGTATGTAGTTTTAAGGTTTAAGTTTTAAATTTGGAATTACTATAAGGGTTGAGATAGGGTTTAAAGAATTTAGTTTGGAGATTATATTTAAATTATCAGATGATGGTTTAGAGGAATAATGTATATTATTTGTAACACTTAAGTATTAATATTATTTGTATAACTTTAAATACATATATAGATAAATGATTATAAACATCTGTATAAATGCTTAAGATTTGAGACTAGATTTTTAAAAGATAAATTTGTAAAATGTATGTTTAAGATTTGGTGTTTGAAAATGTTAGAGGTGTTTAGGTTTAGATTTGGTGTATGCTTAATTTGGAGAATATGGTTTAGGCTTGGAGTTAAGGGTTTAATGTATAGTATTTGGATTATATATTTAAGATTTGAGATTAATTATTGAAAATTTAATTTTAAAGTTTAAGATTAATTTATAGTATTTTGGAGTTTATTTTAAAGTTTAATGTTCATATTTGCAAGGAATTTGCAAAGGATCTCGCAAATTCCTTGCAATTCCTCTAAATTTGTAAGGGTTTCCTTGAATCCCTTGCAAATCTATGTCTATATATTTTAGGGTTTCGTTTGAGGTTTTGTTGTGTTTCAGATAATATATATTTATATATTTGGTTTCAAGAAAATTCACATGAAAAATGTTTAACATTTTCGGAAATTTAGTTGACGATATTAATTACATAAGTTATAAGGTTTAGATGTTAAGTACTTTGTAATAATAGTTCGGGAATTAAGTTCATACCTATAGTTGATTAAATTTCCGAAAATGTTTTTGGACATACATAAACACTAAATAATTCAATAAAATGTGTTATCCGACATCAAAATCCTTGAAGAAACCCAAATTGTTTAAATTCGAAAGATGGATTAGCAAGGAAATTGCAAGGATTTTCGCAAATCCCTCGCAAATTTGTGAGGAATTGGCATCCCTCGCAAATTTGCAAGGGATTTGGCGTCCTCGCAAATTTGCATGGGAATTGCGAGGTTTCCGTTGCAAATCAATGACAATGTATTTTAGGGTTTCGTTTGAGGTTTTGTTGTATTTACATACTATATGTATTTTATGTGTTTTAGGACATGCAAAGTTCTCGCAATACTCGCAAATTTGCAATGAAATATTTTTCTCGCAAATTTGCGAGGACTTGCGAGGATTATCTAAATTCCCTTGCAAATCCCTCACAAATTTGCTACGAAAAATTTTCGTCGCAAATTTGCAAGGAATTTACGAGGATTATATTTTTCCTCGCAATTGAGTTGCAAATGCATCACAAATTTGCATGAAAAACTTTCTCTCGCAAATTTCCCTTGCAAATGAGCTGTTTTCTTGTAGTGGGAGTATTACATTATATAATTAGTTTATCTAATACTTAACATAATATATAATTTTGTTAGTGCATAAAGCTTATTGGGTTGCCTGTTTTGTTGGCAAAGGCAACCACGAAAATTGGGTTGCATGTTTTAGAGGAGAGAGATGTGGCAGATTGGATCAGAACCACAACTTTAAGGTTCAATATCTAAATGACTCATTTGTCTCTTTACTGATTTTGGTCTTTCTGTTTTTGATCTGTCACAACATTATTGATCCACTATATAACTTTCTATATATATATATATATATATATATATATATTATCTAATCTTTTTTAAAACTTTAATATAGTTAAATGTGAAAACAGGTTGAATTATACAGTAAATAATTTTATTTGTTGGTATTATCACGATTAAGTTGCTAAAGTGTTTGCTTTTGTTTGAAATCACACGTTATAGTTTGATTATTAAATAAAAGCTGGTTAATATATATATAAATATATCTCTGTTTTTGGTCAAAATATATCTATTGTTCAAAAATTCGCTAGGCGTTATTATTTGTATGTTCGGAATGAGCCTAACACCTAATGTTAAAGCTGAAGATTATAAATTATTCAGAGAATAATTTGAGTTTATTTTTATATTTTAATAAACTTATCAATTAATAATTTAGGTAAGAGGTACCAGTAATATCTGTGTGGTTTGGCAGTACTTGCGCTGTTTAAAATTCATTAGGACGTAGTTTAAATTCTTTTCAATCCCATTTTCGTTTATTTCTCATGATTTTCTAATGAAAGGCATTTAGAACTTTTCTTCTTCATTAAAGCGTTTAAGGTTTTACAAATATTTTCCTCACATTATCTTCTACTTTTGTGTGTTCAATCATAATTTACACTTTAAACTTGTAGATTAGTTATATATAAATCAATTTTGGGTTTAAGAATTACAGAAATCTATTCTTCACAGACCCATTTTCTTTTAAATTTCATGATATCTTAATGATTATCATTTCATAAATATTTCATTGTTTTCTTCACTAAATTTTTAAGATTCTTTAAATATTCTCCATGCCGCCATGGATTTTCTTCACATTATATTCAATTTTTGGGGTTTCAATCATAATGTATACTTTATATATGTTGATTAGTCATATATATCGATTTTGAGCTTTATGATAACAAAATGAAGCTTTTAAAAATCTGTCTAAGTTTTTAATTTGGAGCGAATCGACACGTACAAGAATCATTGAACGTTTAAATTCTGCAAATATGGCCGTGGCAACCGTAAGCTGGTCGCGACTGTTGCATTTCTAAAGATGGGATATCTCATGTGTAACTCAGTGGTAGAATGGTTTGAAAAACATACTTATGATTTTTGAAAAGTGTAACAAAATAATATTTTCATTTTACTGAGAAAAAAGCTGCCCTCTTTAAAATATCACACAAACTTTAGCTATGCCTTTTTCATAAAAAAACTTTAGCTATGCCATTCCATTAATTTTTTTATACTCGCTATTTCTTCTTCCCTTTTGGAAAAAGGAAACCGTCTGTCAACATGTTTTTCTCTTAATATTTATATCAAATTTGAAAACTTGGTATAATATTTAACGTTTTACCAAAAAAAAACATGTTTTCAATATATGTAGTACTAGATTAGCATTAGTACTTAAAACACAGAGTTATCTTATTATATAAAGTTTGGTTCTTCAAAGTTGCTAATTAATATAAAAAGTATTTATTTCAAATTTTATTTATATGTTATGCTGATTTTTATGACATTATTTGAAATAAAATAGTTGGGGTTTACAAATACAATAGGCTTATATTACTTTGTATTTATAGTTAATATAAAATCATACTAAAATATTTAATCTCAAATTTCAAATTTTAATCCGTTCTTTAGATTTTGGCATGAATTGATAGAATATTTTTATGTTATAATAACAAAAATACATTGCTTTATTTTATAGTAGTGATATATGATTATTTGTATTAGCGCTAAAAATTATTTTAACAATGTGATATATATAAACCTTTAATATATACTTAGTTAATGTCAATTTATTAATTCTAGCATATGCAGCTTCATGTTATAAAATATATATTGACTTACCCGTCCATTTAATTTACTTCTGTTGAAATAAAATATGTCATAATATTTAACCTTTAAAATTTAGGTATTTATATTTCTGAATTTTTTTCATACATTGTTCTACTGTTTAAAAATGTATAGTATTAATCAAATAGAGTGTATTAAAGTTAAAAGTAAAAAAAAAAATTAAAACATGGATCTAATATTAGTTGTTTGAGAACATGTTTAATTATAAATTGTTCGGAAAAATGTTTAGCTATATATTATTTTGAAAACATTGTAAGTAGTATAATGCTTTTTCTATATTATCTTTAGTAATATTCTAATTTTTCATTAATTATCAATAATTCTTTTTTTAATAATAAATATATTAGTTTCCATCTCCTAAAGGAGCAAATCGGATACAGCCATCTCCGGTGACCTAAAGAAACGTCCGGTCAAGGACACATGCGAAACAGAGTATACACCAAAACGACAACAAACAATAATTCTTCTTATAAATAATACATGAAGTAAAAGTCAATTTCAAATAATAATTTTATATCAATAGAATAGATAGTGGTGGCCTGAAATCATTTAGAGACTTAGAGTGCAACAGTATATCCATGGGGATTCATAGACAGATGCAAGAAATGGAAATGTCTTGACACTCATTTACCGTGCGTAGTATCTATTTCTGATGTTCGCTGACGATGGTGTTGTCGAAGATGCTCTTACAAAAAGGACGGAATTGTCTCGTTTACACATAAGTGGACATGCACGACCTTGAATGGGTCCGCAAGAGTTACAATAATTGATATTGCTTGTTGCCATGTCACATGTGTGAATCTAATTCATACATATGTAGACATATAAACTGTGAGTTCAAAATATTTTCATCGTCACCGTTGCTATCTCGTGACTAAATAATTCAATGTTAACAACGGATAATTATCCGTACGGTACCTTAAACAAAAAAAATTATTTCAACGCAAAATTTCGTGTTTTGTTAAAACCTTGAAATTTTTATTTTTTGGTAAAAATGTTAAATTTTGATTTCCGGTAAAAGACGTAAAATTTCATTTTCTCCACCAAAAACACAAATTATTTTATTTTATTTTTTCAAAAAAACACACAAATTATTTTATTTCATCAAAAGCATACTATTTTGGATGAAATTTCAAATTTTATGGATTAATCAAAAAGATAAGTATTTACATAAGAATAATATATATGCTAACTATATAAGCAGTTCCTATATGAAGTAGTAAACACACTGATTTTTTTTTTAAGTCTCGATTTATGCCAAAAAAATACATTATGTCAAAGTCTCATTTTCACTAAAACCTATCTTTTCATTTTTGTCAAAAAACAGAAAATCTCGTATTTTTCTTTTTTTGTCCTTTATCATCAAAATGAAACTCTTATTTTCCATCAAAAACAATTTTTTATACAAAAATATAATTAATTATTGTATATATATGTTTAAAACTAAACTAAACAGATTAATATAATGAATTAGAATACCTGTGGATAACACTAAAAATTACATGGTTTCGGTGTCACCCTAATAGTTTAGAGATTTTTTGAAATTTTCAGTAAAGAAAATATACACCATCTCTTTCTTTTTTGTCGAGAAATATACACTAATTATTTTTGGGTTAAGATAGGGTGGGGATTTTTTGACCGATGACAACATTCCTGTGCACAACCTTAACTGGGTCCGCAAGGGAATCAAGGGGCTACAATAATTGATGTTGCTCGTTGCCATGTCACATGTGTAATTCCAGTTCGTACTCTAGACATATAAATTGTGAGTTCAAAATATCCTCATCATCACCCTTACTATCTCGTGTGACTATTTTTTCTTCGACTATCTCGTGTGACTATCATGAAATGGCAACATACAAAATATATATATATATATATATATATATATATATAATTTGTTGTTATTGTTAGCTGTAGTGCGGTAAGAAACATTCAAAGTCTAAATAAATCAATGTTGACAATGGTTAATTATCCATATTCTAAACAAGAATTTCTTTTAAAAGTAAAATCTTATTTTTTACCAAAAATGTAAAATTTCATTGTTTTGCCAAAATGTTAAATTTTGATTTCCAGCCAAAAGCGTATTTTCATCAAAATATGATTTTTGCCAAAAAATAAAAAAATTTACAAAACATAAAAAATATTTTGGTCAAATCTTATTTTCTCGTCACAACATAAATATTAATTTCTATTTAAGTTTCATTTCTGCAAAAAGAACATATCATTTTATTTTGTCAAAAAATGAAGTCTCGTATTTTCGTCAAACGGTAAATTTATTCTTTAACGAAATTTTTTATTTCCATTCAATGAATAAAATTTAGTACAAATAAATATAATTAGTTAAATTTTATATATTTGAAACAAACAAGTGGTAATAAATTAATAATGAATTAGAATATCCCAGGTAACTCTAAAATTACATGGTTGCTGTGTTACCCTAATAGTTTAGAGTTTTTTTTGGAATTTTCATAGTAATTTTTTTTCTGGACGGATTATTTTCGGGTTAAGGTAAGGTGGAAGTTTTTTTACTTATGCACAACTACAACAACTGCTGTTGCTCGTTATCATGTCACATGTGTGAATCTAATTCATTCATATCTAGTTAAACATATACAGAGCGTAAGAATATAAACTGAGTTCCTAATAGTTAATTTCATTATCAGACCCTTACTATACACATGTATATAAACTTGATTTTACATGAACCCTAAGATCTTTAACATCTAGACTAATCACATAATAAATTTATAAGAAGGATTTGCGGAATACCTCGATTCATGGTTGCAGAAATCTTCTTGAACAGTTTTGATCATGGTTGATGATTTCTTGATCTTTAAGTTGGACTTAAGCTTGCTCTCCATAAGATGATCTCTTGATCTTTAAGTTGGAAGTTAGGGTTTGATTGTTAGAGCATTAGCATGAGCATTATGCTCTTTACTATCCAATCAACTATTTTGATCAAAGCATTTAGGATAGCATTTAGAAGATTCAAATGCTCTCTAAATGCTCTTAATCAAATGCTCTCATATGAAGCTTTTGAGAGATCATTTGCATTTAGAATATATTAAAAAAATAATTAATTAATTTATTTTGTTTAATAATATCACAAAATTATATTAAAATCCAAAACTAAAATTTTATCTTTAAAATAAATTTTATTTTTTAAAATAAATATAAATTTTAAAAGATAAAAGATACAATTTTATATATTTTTTAAAAAAATTAGTTTCTAAATTTATTAAAAATAAATAAAATAAATAAAATTTTATTTTCTAAAAAATAATTTTTTTTTTAAAAAAAGTTTTTTTAAAAAATAATAATTTGTTTTTTAGAAATAATTTTTTTATTTTAAAATAAAATTGTTTAAAAAATAATGTTTTAGTTTATAAAAATATTTTTTAAAAAATACTTTTAATTTTCAACAAAAAGTTATTTAAAAGTAAAATTTTATTTTTAAAATAATTATTATTTTGTTAAAATTATTTTTTATTTTTAGAAAGGAAATTTTTATTTTTATATAAAAAATTAAAATATATTTTTAAAATTTTAAAAGAATGATATTCTACATTCAAAATATGACATATTATAATTAAATATGATTTATTACTATGAATAAAATTATAAAATTAATATATATTATAAATATATATACTAATTTTTAAAATAATTTTATATATAAATCATGTACTGCTGTAACTGCTCTACTAATCAACTTATTAGTTAGATTTATGAGAAGATATCGCTTCACAGATACAGCCTTCTATAAAGATACCGCTATCGCTTTGTTATAAGCTGTGCCAATCAAGGCCTTAGTACTTCTCTCCCCTTACCTACAATCTTTTCTTTATGTGTTTGTCTTAAGATTTTCTTCATGATGCTTTAGAATGGAGCAAAGACATCTATTTATAGGTGGGGAGAGGGACCTTAGCTTCCTCATCAAGTTTTGATAACTTTCTCACCAAGTTTTACTTACTTCATTGGCAAGTTTATCCTCTAATCTCAACCATCCATCAAAGTTGAGTAAATGACAAATGTTTACTTAAGATGACTCATTTCATTATGAGAAGACAAATGTGAAGTGTTCTAGAACATTAGGTTCATACATTGAACTTGTTCTCTTAAGCATCTTCCATTAGACTTAAGTCACTCCTCTCTTCTAGAACATTTGACACTTATACTTTAGTTAAAACATTAGGAAATAACCTCCTTTATTTACCATTTTATTGGTTACCAAATGCCATTAGGGTTTAACATTTTCAATAAGAAATAAATTAACATAAGACCATATTATGGGAAAGAAATATTCATTCATATGCATAATATTTCTAACATTCTCCCACTTGGTCGTTGATATAATCTCTTAAGATTTATTATTGAAAATCATAAGGTCGACTTTATTTGTTAAACCTTTGCCTTTATTTGGTCATCATAAGTGTCTTAGCTAATCTAGCAAACAATGAGAGTCATGGCGGACACATATTATTTTGCAACATGATTCCTTCCATGCACTACTACATTGCTTACTATCATAGTTAGACCATAAGTAGGAGTTATCATAATGGTCCCTTTTATGTCTTATTTAAAGACTTATTCTGTTATCAGTAATCCAACAACGATAATGTGTACACACTTTGGAAACAGAATTTAAAAGATTCAAAAGTCATTAAGAGCTCATATACATTGTCAAATATATGCTAAACATAATCAGACAACTTTAATAGCTATCCATTAGACCCATAATTTCTAGATTTTCTTTAATGTCTTTGGATATAAAGCTTTAAGTAAGTATATGCGTGACCATAAGCATTAGTGCATATATGCATAATGACAAACTTTTCTCTTTTGAAATCTTACTTTAATGACATATATTGATCTTAATGTCCATATACTTGGATCCTTTAGATATCATGTCTTACTTAAAAAAAAAAATATGATTGCATACTTACTATCACTTAAAGAGTTGAACACTTACGGACTCAAACTCAAAGATAATTTTGCAATCATAATTAACTTTAGAAAAGCCTCATAATATTGCCACACACTCAGCCTCTTTATTGGACGTTTAAAGCAATTGCAATTTCCATAATAAAGTATCTCACTTGATGAGATACATATTTCTAAAATTTTAATGCTCAAAACCATAATGTCCATTAAAATCTGAGTTTGAAAATCCAACCACCTGTGGGTGTGTTGATTTCTTATATGTGAGCAATTGATTCCTTGTTATCTTTAGATATTTCAAAATTTATTTTCAACTTTTCATTTCTTTACGTTCAATTTCATTATGCGGATGTTTCTTAAGATCACGCTTAAACGAACAATACTAGAAGAACACATTGGCATGCCATATCTCTCTCAAGAACTTTGTCAATATATGCTTTCTGAGACAATCCTAATCTTTTAAGTGATCTTTCATGGAGAATTTCAATCCTAATCACATAAGTTGTCTCACCCATACCTTTCATTGCAAAGTTTAAGGGAGATAATTCTTGGTCTCATTTAATGGACCAAGATCACTGCTGGCCAATAAGTTATCATCAACATACACAACCAAAAATATGAACTTACCCACTGATCTTGAGATATGAATCTCCAAATATTCTTTTTGAAACCGAATTTCGTAATGGTTTCATCAAATTTTGAATACCATTTCTCAAGCTTTGTTTCAGTTCATAAATTGGTTTTAGTTTGTAGACCAAGTCTTCCTCTACACTTGATTATGAAGTCTTTAGGTTGGCATCTGAGACTTCTTTTAAGTCATCATTAAGAAAGGCAATTCTTTCATACATTATGGAACTCATTAACGTACTGAGCTACCAAGGCCATGATAATTCTTACAGTCTTTTATAGACTCAGTCTAATCGATGCCTTCTTTCTGATTGAAACCTTTGGCACAAGTCAGGCTTTATGTCGTTCAATATTTCTATTATATTCGAGTTTGGTCTTACAAATGCACTTACACTCGAATAGTCTATATTCTTAAAATAATTGAACGACTTCCCAAACTTCACTTTCAGCCATCGAGTTTACTTCATCCTTCATGGCATCGATTCATTAATCAGAATTAACATCTCTTATGGCTCTAAGTAAGAAACCAAATCTTTAATATCCAGTTATTCAGATTATACTTGATAAAGTACCTATTGGAAAAATCAAATCTACCCATACAAGTAGATCTTCTTAATTCTTTTTCCTCTTTAACATAATGTACTTAATCATTATCAGCAACGTTTCATCATGGAGTATATGGTCATTCGATGGGTTTTACTCATTGTTAAACTTACAACAACATGAGAATTTCCATCATTCATAATTTAGGGTAACATGTTGTTTACCCTAATTTCTTGAATGACCATTTCTTAAACTTTATTTCTCCCACTAATGTTGCCATTCTTATAAAATCGACATTATTGGTTTCTTTTATTACGTCTTATGGTTTGAACAATTTAGCTTATATCCTTTAGATTTCGTGGTCACCTATACGTAAACCAACCGATCGTTCGAAATCTAATTTCTTTTCATGTGGATTATATATTCTTACTTAATTGGACATCGTCATATTCTGAGATGTGCTATACTAGGTTTGCAGCCTTTATGCAGTTCAAAATGAGTCTTGAGAACTGCTTTGCTGGTAACCTTATTCAAGAAATATACTGCAATACATAATCCACTATCCATAATGATATAAGTGAATTTGCATAAGTCAAAACCATTTACATAAAAGTACGGTTATGCCTTTCAGCTACACCATTATGCCGTGGAGAACCAAGCTGTGTAATCGATATAATTCTTGATTTTGGAGAAATTTGGCAAAACGTCCGAGACAGTGTCTCTTTTCATCATATTTGCCATAAATTCATTACCTTATGATTTTCACTTTTACATCCTATTGCCTCTCTACTCTAATTATGAATACTTGTAATGTATTCAAAATTGAGATTTTTATGCAATAAATATACATTAATGTGAATAATCATTAATAAAAGTAACTGAATACTTTTTATTTCCAAAGATTAAACATCAAATGGTCTACAAAATTTTTTATGTATAGTTTCAAGAAGCTTTGTATTTCTTGTGGCTCATTTCTTAGTGCATTTTGCTTATCCTTAATGCAATCTACACACATTTATTGTTGGTAAAAAAAGATTTAGAATAATTCCATCTTTTAGCAACCTTTAAATTCTTTTATTAGAAATATATTCAACTCTCTTATGCCACAAGAGATACTTATCATTAGTACATGTTTTATGCTTTAATTTTCCTTTAATGTGCATAACTAGATGTGTTTTAAAATGTTGATCAGCCAATGTTACCTAATATTTGCTATCAACTAATATTCTTGAATCGATTCAGTTAGAATTCAAGAATAATTAAAACAATCATCTCTTTAAGTCGATTAAAAAACCCAATATCAAGTTTTCTTAATGAAACTAAAATTTATGGAAAATAGATGGAACATAAAATGTTTGGATTGAATCCAAACAAAATCCACTATTCATATAGGAGTGCAATAGCTTCAACTATCACTTCGCTCTCATTCTCATAAGTATTTAGTTTACACTTGAAATTACGGTTTTGATCATAAGTAAATCATGCACGGAATTAATTATATGTACATAAGCATCATTATCTACCCACCAAGTTTTAGAAGAAATATTATAAGAATATATTCGAAAACGCTTACGGAACTTTAAAAGTTACATTTTCGAACTATTTTCTTCTTTTATCTCAATCTTTCTGAAAGAGTTAAGACATTTTCATCTGTCATCTTTCTTTGCATTTTCCTTCTCATTTACTTGATATTCATTATGAGTGGTGGTCTTTTATGACTTACTTAAGTCTAGCTTCTTGAACATAATAGACAACTTTAAAACCTTTACGGCTAATCCTAGCCTCCTATTGAACCATTTTCTTAGCCAATTAATTCAACATCCATCTCACGTAAATGATGTTATAATTAATTTGGAATGGTTCATACTAAGAAGAGGCAAATTTAAGATAATTTGGAAATTAATCTTCCATATCATTCCTAAATTCTTTAATTTAACCAAAAGATAGGTCATTTCAATGCAATATTCATGCATAGACCTTATGTCATTATTCTTTTATGGTCGTAAGATTTGCCATAAGTTTCCCAATTAGGGATTTGGTTGCAATCTTAAACCGTTCTTCTATATATTTAAGGTATTTTTAGCTTTTTCAGCCATCATAAGGAAAGTTTAAATATTTATAATTATTGTCATCTTAATATCATAATTCTCAGTCTATTCAATTTCAAGCTTTATGAAATTTCTTTTCGTCCTAAGTACTATCCACTATTAGTGAACTTGACTCATCATTGAGGAGTGTCAAATTCAAGCATAGTACTCTTAATATGAACTCAACTTTCTCTTTTCATTCTGAGAAGTTGGTACCATTAAGGATAAGAATAGACGAGACTTTATATGACAATCTTTAAGAAGAAAAACTTTAATTTTGAGATATACAAGTTTAAATTGGGCTTTTAAACATAATCAACACATATATTTATTGAATACTTATGCCAAGAATCTATGGTGCTCCTGTGGGTAGCAGCCATATTTCCATCAATAATCATAGTATTCGAAAACATTTATGAGTGATGTATCGAATTACTCAAATTAAGTTATCTGTGGATATACTTAATCTACACAATACAAACACTCTATATAAGTACTTAATCATATTTTGTGTACATAGTCTACCTGTGGGTAACTACTTATTACTCAAAATATCAAATATATTTGAACAATAATTTTCATTTCAAGAAATCATTTTAGAGTAAAGTCAACGTGATGATATCTTTAACTCTAATTTTGCTCTTTATATGAAAATATTGTTTTATAAAAAAATCATGCATAAAATTACTTAATTTAATTTCTATACGATTTATGTATAGAAAAATTTATGCATCGATTATTGATTATTTCAGAGATCGAAATAGAATACATACATATAATGTATGATTCAAGATTTCCGAAAACTCTCATCGGTTTTATACCGAAGCTTAAAAATTAATTTAGATCAAATTTTTATTACTTAAGAATTGATCTACTTTCATTCTTTAAAACATAAATCTATTACACTTTCCGGATTAGCTAGATGTTTATAACCATTAGTTCTGATACCACATGTAAACTTGATTTTACATGAACCCTAAGATCTTTAACATCTAGACTAATCACATAATAGATTTATAAGAAGGATTTGCGGAATACCTCGATTCATGGTTACAGAAATCTTCTTGAACGGTTTTGATCATGGTTGATGATTTCTTGATCTTTAAGTTGGACTTAAGCTTGCTCTCCATAAGATGATCTCTTGATCTTTAAGTTGGAAGTTAGTACTTCTCTCCCCTTACCTACAATCTTTTCTTTATGTGTTTGTCTTAAGATTTTCTTCATGATGCTTTAGGATGGAGCAAAGACATCTATTTATAGGTGGGAAGAGGGACCTTAGCTTCCTCAGCAAGTTTTGATAACTTTCTCACCAAGTTTTACTTACTTCATTGGCAAGTTTATCCTCTAATCTCAACCATCCATCAAAGTTGAGTAAATGACAAATGTTTACTTAAGATGACTCATTTCATTATGAGAAGACAAGTGTGAAGTGTTCTAGAATATTAGGTTCATACATTGAACTTGTTCTCTTAAACATCTTCCATTAGACTTAAGTCACTCCTCTCTTCTAGAACATTTGACACTTATACTTTAGTTAAAACATTAGGAAATAACCTCCTTTATTTACCATTTTATTGGTTACCAAATGCCATTAGATTTTAACATTTTCAATAATAAATAGATTAACATAAGACCATATTACGGGAAAGAAATATTCATTCATATGCATAATATTTCTAACAACGTACGCCTCTACGGACTATATAGACCTTATCATAAAGTCAAGTTAACTCTGTGTAAGTTTACAAAAAAAAAGTTATCTGTGTGAGTTCCAAATAAAGATGGAATTAATCCAAAGAAAACACGATTGTGCTACGTAATTTCGATGTTTTCCTAAGGTGTATTAAAATACTAGCTAGCTTATATCAATATCGTAGAGGCCATTAAAACAGAATCTGAGTATCATATATGATGATAATATATATATTGAACTAACACAGCTTGATCAGGAAATTGAGTATTGAATCTATATGGAGATCGGGAAGACAAAATATATATGTACATATATTTTGAAATTGGTATAAGAGAATTGACAACCCGTGGATGTCAAGGGCCACCACACCCACATGTGAGCTGATAAGGACAAGAATGGAAATGACATCATGTGTATTTGTAATTAATTTTATAAAATGAAATGCAACTTTAGTAAAAGGACTACTGTCATTTATTATGATGCCATATCTTTGTCACTGTAAATAGCATATCATATGGACTTGTACTTATACGATTCTCATTACATAGCTCGCAAATTTCGACTTTCGAGGCAAAAGGGTTTTACAGGTTTGAAATGGCCATGGATTTTTTTCCAGTTTCTTGTGAAAATAAAATAGGTTCGAAAAAGCAATATGCTGAATTGGTTAAAGAATGAATGGCAAAAAAAAGATAAATAAAAAGCTGCAATTATGAACTATCTAGTTTAAAATTTGATTGCGTCATTATGTATTTATCCTAAAATGAATAGATTACATATATATATCTATATATATATATATCATCAGCTTTCAAATGATTTTCCCTTTTTGACAACATAATAGATTTCAATTAGTTAAGTCTCCCAGTATTTTTATTTATTTATGTTTACATTTTTTGCTTTTTGAAATTTTATTTATGTTTATGTTCCCATGTCAATGGCAATGAATGAAATATTATTTAAAAGAAACACAAACGTTTTGATTCGTTGCAATTTGGGAAGAAATGTGTTATACTAATGGCCCATCTCGGCAAGCGACAACAAGTGCCAACCGCGTGAGGGAACTTTAAAAGTTAGTATTTTCTTTGTATATAGTTCCATGAATTTGTTGACAAAAAAAAATTCCATGAATTTTTTTTTTTATCACTTTTTATTTTGTTGCTGTTACTGAACAGTGGAAAACTTGGGCTGGAATATAATGTGAGATACATGTATGTCAGCAAAAACTCGTCCTCCAAAAAAAAAAACTCATCCTTCAAAACCAAAGCCTGATTTATGAAAAACTGTTATGTCCAATAATTAACTGTTATTGTCACTGTTATATCCGAATTAAATAATACTTATTTTGGTATAACAACTAGTCTTAAAATTGAAAAAAATCTATTTTGTTGTGGATGTGTTTGTGGTGAGAAAACTTTTGTCTTTTGTGTGTTCAGCTAGTTGGGACCATGATCTTGAAAGCTACACAGTTTTTTTTTTTTTGTAAAAGAAAGCTACACAGTTTCTTCGATTCATTTTGTTTGTTTTTTGTATCGTTCCCACTAAAAACATTAACGGTAATATGTTCGATTGGGATTTTCTCGTGTGACATACGTTTACAGTCCAGCAATCAAAGTGCGCTGGACGCTTTATCCACTTAAAAAACGACGTAGGACTGGCTAGTAGGACGCACTTGCTTAGGCAGTGTATGTCGGACCGAGACTCTCCTGAACTTGTAAGAAATTTTGGGCCCGCAAATCTGAAGAGCATCTCATTTGGGCTATGTATGTTATGAGATCAAAAAAGGGATCTAAACATGGTTTCCTTTGAATAGCAACAGCTTAACTAACGGCCCATTTAGTCCAATTCAGGAGAAGTTCAGCAAAATATTTATCGGTCCGACGATAAGACTCTATACTAGTAAACGAGATTTGATTAGATAAACGCAACACATGAACAATAACAAAATCACTTAATAAATAAATTTTTTATTTGTTGGAAGGATGACACTGAAACAAGGCATAAATTACGATTTAGTATTAACCACAAAATGACAGTATCAGGAGTGGCATTGCAAGCAAGAGAGATCAAATTTTGGAAAGATCACACGTAAAATGATAAAAGGTGTATTGTTCACGGCACAAAGCCATGTCGTTTCTTGACTCTTCCTTATAACTTTGACAAAAAAAAGGCCGAGATCAAAAGTACGAAATTTCGAACGTCGAATTCCCAAAAGCACCCCGTTGACTTTGTTTACTAAAAATGAAAAAGGAAGAAACGAAAGGGTTTCTTCGTTATTCTAAAAATGCCGCCGCGTGGGTACGACGGCGGTTATACAATTCATGTGGAACTAATAATCATTATTGACTAGTTTTCTTTTAAAAACTTACTCCTCTAAAGGCAGCCCCCTCTATCTCTTTTCTCTTTCCATTCTCAGAGAGTCAGAGAACAAAAAAAAAACTAAACTTTTTTTCAGCCTCTGTAGAATTTGAGATTAGGGAGACAGAGAATGGGAGAATGTAGGCCTCTGGGTTTCTTATTGGGATTACCATTTGCTCTTGTCGCTCTTGTTCTCTCTCTTGTTGGTGCTGTCATCTGGATCATTGGGTAATTAATTCCCCTCCTTTTTTTCCTTTCTTTCTCTATACGTATCTATTACATTACATGTTTCTGTACTTCACGTAAATTCAAAAAAAAAAAAAAATCAGTTATGTTCTTCATCATCTTACATTCAACCCCAGATCTACTTCTCATACAAGAAAAGGAACAAATTAATTATTCAATTTACTGATATAATTATATAATTTGGCAGGACGGTACTGAGTTGTTTATGCCCATGTTGCTTTTGTTTTGCTGCGCTGGCCAACTTCGCTGTGGATCTCATCAAACTTCCTGTCAAAGTCCTCCGTTGCTTCACCAACTCCATCCCTTGTTAAGACTTTTTTCCTTTTAACTCTTTAATTTCTTTTTACTATTTTAGTCCTTTCTGCTCATGTAATTTTCTTTTGTAATAAATAATTTAAGATTCCCCAATATTTACGAAATTAGTTAGAAAAAAGAATTAAAAATCCATTAAAATCTCCTGACACAGCCAATAACTAATCTTGATAAGGAAGTTATTTGACTTTGAAAAGATTCCTGATCAGTAAACCCATAACACAATGTCGGGGAAGCAAGTACAACTGCTTTTGCGTAGATTATAAAGCCCACTTTAAGCACAAATGGGCTTTAGCATTTAAAACTACAGTAGTGCGAAAAACTCGGTAACTGTAAACAGTTATAAGTTATGAACCTCATCTTACCTGAAGAGGTGTCCAAAGCAAAATCAACAAGTCAGCAAATATTTGCATTCAAGAAGATAAGACAGCTGTGACGGAAAGACTAGCGTAACAGGCCCATCAACCAAACCAAACAAACAGAGTAATAGTCGGATATATCTCGAACATTCCACGGAATTCTCCACACTCTGAGAAGAAAAACCATGATGAAGTTGTCGGTTTTTAAAGAAGACCAACTTCTCTCTTTCTTCACAAGACATAAGAAGAAGAAGAAGAAAGGTCCCTAATTGAATCACCATCTTCTTTAGAATCAGGAAAAGTGAAGAAGCGAAAGAGAGAAGAAGAAGGTCGGATGGGAGTGGATTACTACAACGTCCTCCAAGTCGATCGCAACGCCTCCGAAGATGATCTTAAGAAAGCGTACAGAAAACTCGCCATGAAATGGCATCCCGACAAGAACCCCAACAACAAAAAAGACGCCGAGGCCAAGTTCAAGCAGATCTCTGAAGCTTACGAGGTATTTCTTCTTCTTCTTCTTCTTTCCATCACAGTCCGTTTCCCAGAGCTCTCTGTTGCTGATTCTTTTGATGCTTTGTAGGTTCTTAGTGATCCCCAGAAGAAAGCTGTGTACGATCAGTATGGCGAGGAAGGCTTGAAAGGGAATGTTCCACCTCCAGGTGCTGGTGGAGCCACTTACTTCTCTACCGGAGACGGTCCAACGTCCTTCCGGTTCAACCCGAGAAACGCAGACGATATATTTGCTGAGTTCTTTGGGTTCTCCAGGCCATTTGGTGGTGGTGGTGGTGGTACGAGATTCTCTAGCAGCATGTTTGGTGATAACATTTTGCATCTTTCGGTGAAGGAGGAGGAGGAGTCGGTGGTGCTATGCATCATGGTGGAGCCAGGAAGGCCGCTCCTATCGAAAACAAGCTGCCTTGCAGCCTTGAAGATCTCTACAAAGGAACCACCAAGAAGATGAAGATCTCTAGGGAGATTGCTGATGTCAGCGGGTAAGTGACTGAATGATGATCATCAACATAACCAAATGGAGTAACTCAATAGTCTGACTGGTTTATTATGTGTCTTCTTGCAGCAAGACGATGCCTGTGGAAGAGATTTTGACCATTGATGTGAAGCCAGGGTGGAAGAAGGGCACAAGAATCACATTCCCTGAGAAAGGAAACGAGCAACCCGGTGTGACTCCAGCTGATTTAGTCTTCATCATTGACGAGAAGCCTCATCCGGTTTTCACTCGGGAGGGCAATGACCTCATAGTCACACAGAGGATCTCACTCGTTGAGGCCTTGACCGGCTACACTGTGAACCTGAAAACACTTGATGGTCGGAGACTGACGATCCCAGTCACCAACGTGATACACCCAGAGTACGAGGAAGTGGTTCCAAAGGAAGGAATGCCCTTACAGAAAGATCAGACAAAGAGAGGGAACTTGAGGATCAAGTTCAACGTCAAGTTCCCCACCAGATTAACCTTAGAGCAGAAGACAGGAGTGAAGAAGCTTCTCGGATAAATTGAGCTATAATCAGTGAGTGCATACCAGTCAAAGCAATGTAGAACAGAGGATAAGGAAGATTTAAGCTTCTTGTTTGTGATTTAATACTTGTTGTATCATCCTTTTTGGTCGATCTGTAACATAATAAATACTCCTAATAAAATTTGTTTGTTGTAATCAAAAATCCAAAACGCCTTTTACACCATTCCTATAGATGCAAGAGCGCTGTTGTTTTTAATCACATCCTGATCCTGATGTGCAGAAAACAGTTGCAACACTGAACAGATGTCAGTCCAGAAAGGTTTGCGATCATCTCCCGCAACAAATTCCTGAACAACATTGTCCACTTCTATCAAGCTACAACCTGGCGTTCTCTTTATATTCCCCTTCCTTATCAGCTTCCTCAATCTCCCAACCTCTTCCCACTTCCCCAAATCAGCATAAATATTAGAAAGCAGAACATAGTTCCCCATATCCTCAGGCTCTAGCTCAACAAGATGGTCCACTGCGAGGAGAGCAACATCGAGATTGCCTCGTGTCCTGCAAGAGCTCAACAACGAACCCCAGATCTTTGAGTCGGGTCTCATCGGCATTGTCTTTGTTACTTCAACAGCTCGTTCCAGTTTCCCAGCTCTGGCTAAAATATCTATCAAACAACCATAGTGTTCGATCTTGGGTTCTATGTGATAATCTTCCCTCATCATATCAAAATACTTCAGGCCTTGTTGCCACAAGCCAACATGTGAACAAGCTGACAAGAGACCAAGAAACGTGATCCCGTTAGGCTTCACCTTCGCTCTCTGCATTTCATCGAATGTTTTGATAGCTCCGTCAGCGTTCCCGTGATGTGCATACCCTGAGATCATCGTACTCCACGATATAACATCTTTCCCCTTCATTCGATCAAACAACTGAACAGCTTGACTAATCGAACCGCATTTACAGTACATCTCGACAAGAGCATTGCAAACACCAGTCTGACTCAGAAACCCCTTTCTCTCCGCGTACATATGGATCCACTTCCCAAGCTCCAGAGACCCGAGATGAGAACAGGAAGGTAAAACAGAGATGAGACTGATCTCGTCAGGCTCAACACCGGCTAACTGCATATCACGGAAGAACTCCATGGCTTCTGCATAACATCCAACCCCCTTGTACCCGGAGATCATCGCAGTCCACGACACGATCGTTTTCTCCGGCATGGAATCAAACAATGCTTTGGCTTTCTTCATCTGCCCAAGCCGCGCGTGTCCAGAAAGCAGACTGTTCCACGATATAACATCTCTCTCAGACATTTCATCGAACACTTTACGCGCATCGTCGAGAGCATCGAACTTCATGTACATATCGACGAGAGCATTCTCCGTCACGACGTGGCACTTAGGACCGAATTTGCAGAGATGCCCGTGGACTTGCTTCCCTAAGTAACACGACCCGAGGCTCGCGCAAGATTTGAACACGAAAGGGAAAGTGAACCGATCTGGGAACTCAAGGCTCTTCGTAAGGATTTGCTTGTAGATTCGGATCACATGGGGATACAAGGAGTTGTGGGTGTAAGCTCGGATGATAGAGTTGTACAAGAAGACGTTGGGGTCAGAGACATGGTTGAAAAGACGAGTGGCGTAATCCATGTCTCCAATCTTATCGCAGAGATCGACCATTTTGGTGATTATGAAGCTGCTCTGCGATAGGCCGTGCGTGATGATGGAGGCGTGAATTTGCTTCCATTCTGATCGGCTTTTGAATTGATTGAGGAGAGGCACGAAATAGTTCTCCACTTCTCTAATTCCATTGAAGGCCGCCATTCAATGTTCAAGGCTTAGCTTTGAGTGCAGCAAGTCACGTGACGAATGACGATATGCACATGATCAAAGCAGCAATTGGAGGTACTGTGTTCAAAAAAAAAAAATTACCTCATGTTATGTGCGCTCTCGTAAAATGACGTTTATCTCCCTGTGATCTCTTCTATATTCGCTGGAGGATGTCTCTTTTAATTTGAATTATTAATGGGTAAAATTGTCAAAGACAATTTATTTTTCCGAGGTGGCAACAGATAAAAGCAGACCCAAGCAAACACAGATTCTGAGGAGTGAGGATAGCGATTTACCGAAGAGGAAGTCGAAGACCCAAGGAGGTGTGATTAATGCTGTTTTTGGTCTACCGATGGACTCACATTACTCTCAGAGTCGACTTGTTCTAGTCGCTTTCTTTTTCCTTTGCTTCTTCGCGGGAGATTCATGTGCGACAAGACCTGGTTTATTCTACACCAGACACAGAGGACGATGCACGCCGCAGTAATTAATCAAAATCCTTCTTCCTCCCGATAAAGAGACTAACTCTCAGATCTGACTCTCAGTGTTGCATGATGCAGGTACTGGAGCAGCATGAGAGAGGCATGGCCGAGGATGGTGCCGGAGAGATCAACGGTGGAGAAAATGTTCGGAGCTATTGTGGCGAAAGAGCGGTGGAGATCTGATCTGACGCTAGTGGAATCGACGGCTAGGAATGATGAGGAAGGTAACGCGTACGGTGCGTTGCTGAAGCAAGGGATCGCAGCTCTGCTCAACTCTTACGCTAGAAGAAGTTTTTCTTACGCGCCGTGGGAGGTGAAGACGATGCTCATCCAAGCAATGGTTTCGGAGCCGGCCGCTCGCCGGCAAGCCCAAAAGTTCGCCGCCGCTAACATGGCTTGCGAATCAGATAAAGACTAGTAACTTCGTCGTCTTTAGCTTGGATTTAAGCTTTTAGTCGTGTAGCTAAGTTTGATTCTGACCCAACAATAAGAAAACAGAGATCCTCTCTGTCATTTTATGTCATATGTTCGATTGAATTTTGTACAGTAACCGAAATACCCCTATCGAATTTGAATTTTAACGAAACCCGACCAACCCAACCAAGCTAACAACTTCACCGTATTGTAACCGAACCAAACCAAATTCTGCCAAAATCAAGCTGGCATTGAGCCCGATGTTGTAACCGAACCGAACTTAAACGAAGCCCAACAAGTCTGTTGCAATGGGCCGAAGTTGTAAGAAACGGGGATGGATATTTTTACTGGACTAGCGATATATTCTGTTTGGAAACAACTCTTCATATATCCTCTGCTCGGAATATAATTATACGTATTACCGAACAAGTCTCTAAGATGGCATCGGCCTGAATGAGAAAAACCCCTGAAGGTTTAACCGAATGGCATCTCTACGGCTTTAACTGCTTGTAGGGATCTTTTTCTTTGAATCTTATCGTTTAACCACTACGAGGATTGGTTTTAATGGCGAGTAGAAAGCTGATTCGAGATTTATTTATCACAAAGCAGCCTCTGTTCCTGCGGTTGGCGCAACAACGGGTCCGTGCGATTGTCGATTTTTTTTTTTGTCATTACGAGCTCCGAAATGGTCTTATGCGATTTTTAATTGTGTAGAGAGTGGGCGCAAGGCTAGGTTTTCTGCCAGCCAATGGGTATTTGAACCATCGCCGGTTCAGCGCTTTCAGCGACTTGTTCAAGAAAATTAGAGGGGAGGCTGAAAGGTATTTTCATTTATTTTTTTATGTTATGTTCTTAGCTCAGTTTTTTTTTTTTTTTACATTTGTTGTTGCAGCAATCCTGAATTTCAGCGAACACTGAAGGAGCTGAAAGGAAAGGCACACGAGTTTGAAGGTGTCAAAGAGAACCTCAAAGTTACGTAAGTTACGTTTACTTAAAGATACATCATACACAATGTAGTATTTTACAGGAAAGCTTATGAGTAAAATGAAAAGTGCAGAACAAAAGAAAAGACTGAGAAGCTGTACAAGCAAGTTGATGGGGTCTGGACCGAGGCTGAATCTGTCGCCAAAAAGGTACAAACATCCTGGAACTCGCACCATATCTGATAAGTTAAGGAGAAAAAAACAAGTGCATAGCTGGGGGGGTGTCTTCTTTGCATATTTTTGGTTTCTCTGTGTTAAGAATGTGCTTTTTTCTAATTTTTCTGAAATCATTTGCTGTACCTGTATGATTGAATTATCACTCGTAATTTGGTAACTGAAAATACTATACTGATGGAAGTTATTTAGTGAAATGTAACATGCTATTTATATGTATGAAGACCCGTCTTTTTACATTGTGGAAGGCTATAAAATCGTCTCTTACCAAACAGCTTTGGCGGTGCAGGTTTCTTCAAGTGTGAAAGACAAGTTCTCAGAGGCCACACAAGAGGTTTTGCTGGAAGCCCCTTCTTTTTCGGCATTTTCTGGGGGTTAAATTCGGTTATGCATTTCTTTTGTGGTCAGATCAAGGAGTCATTCAAGCTTGGTAAGGAAGAGTCAGCGAGTTCATCAGGCACAGGAACCTCCAAAGGGGAAAACCAGCAGCAGCAACAATCAGGCACTACTGAGGGACAACATACATTATTTGAAAAATTCAGGTCAAGCCTTTCTTCTCCCGTTGACTTAGCGAGGAAGGGAGTTGACGTTGTGAAGGATGAGTTGCGAGGAGGCTCGTCTAAAAAGAAGCACCTTGAATACACGCCTCCCCCGCCATTTACATGTGTGAGAAGTACAAGAACTGATCTGGTGGTTACTCCAACAAAACAGTCCAAGTGGCAAAAGAAATGGGAATCATTAAGAGAAAAGGTAAGCGACCATCTTTGTCTACTCCTGTCCGCTTATGCCATGTTTTTAAAGGCTCTTGTTTTGCTTCGAATATGGTTTAGATGCAAGGTTATCCTGCTTTCAAACGTCTAAGCGGGATGAGCGAGCCTGTTGTCAACAAGAGCCAAGAGGTAAGGAACTATTTTCTCTTTACTCCTTTCATCCAAAGATGTTATCTTTGCAGTAAATCTCTTTGATGATACTGCTTTGTACTTGTGTAGATTGCAGAAGATATTGTTGAAAGATGGGAAACTAGTGATAACCCGATTGTTCACAAAATTCAAGAGTATGCTCTAATTGCTTCCTTTAAAAATGAACATCCCTAATATATGTGTGTCTGTTTGTCAGCATAAATGAGGCAGTGTTTAACGAAACGGATTCTGGATCAACTTACAAAGAGATACGGCGCCGAGATCCGTAAGTGTGTAGACTGTAGAGGCTTTGTTTGAAAATGTTCTCTCTCTCGGTTATTGATATATATATTTTTTTTGTTTTTTATTGATTTTATTTTTATCTCTTACATGGTCAGATCATTCTCTTTGACTGACTTTACTGCAGAAGTTCATGACGCTATCAAACCAGTTTTGAATGCGTATAGCACGGTTTTGAAATGGATCATTTTACTCTCTCATCTTGAGATTTTTTTTTTTTTTTTTGTGGTTGATTCTAATTAGTTTCCATATCTGAGTCAGGGAGATGTTGAGACCTTGAAGAAGTATAGCAGTATGGAAGTGATTGAACGGTGCACGGCAGAGCTCGCAGCTTTAAAAAGTCATGATCTATTTTTCGATCACAAGGTAAAGGTTGTTTTATTCCTTGGTTCACATGTAAAGCCGTGAGTGAATGGCTTCATTTGGTGTGGTTCAGATTCTGCATATATCGGAAGTGGAAGTAGAGGAGACAAAGATGATGGGAACTACGCCAACAATCATCGTCAGGGTAATGATCTTTCCATTATTATTATGAAAGGTTATACTTTAGCTAAGTTTTATCATATTCTATGTCAGTTCCAAACGCAACAAATCTTCTGTGTTCGGGACAAGAAAGGCGAAATCAAAGAAGGAAGCCCGGTAAAAATAGAAACTGTGAACCAAATAGTATCATTAAACAAAACATAATATACTAAATCTTGTATTGGATTTTGGTATGTAGGACACGATACACTCGGTGTACTACAAGTGGGCAATGCAACAAGTGGAGGCAGGGGAAGAAGCTATTTACCCTATTTGGAGGCTTTTATGTAAAGTTGGTGCTGCTCAAGCTCTCATTTAAAAATCTTTGGCTTAAACTTAAAGCTAAGCCCTCTTTTCTTTCATAGTTTTCTTCTTCTCTCGGGGTTCTCCTGTTTTTAGAAATATTTGGTTAGTTCCTTTAGGTTAAAGAGGTTCTTACTTAGTTTTGTCCCAAGGAGCCTAACACGCTTGAGAATGTAAGTGTGTATGTGACGGTCTAATCCAGTAAATACATAACAAAATCCTTTTACAGTTTTCTGAGATGGAAATATATGAATAATAATGTTGACACATTAGGAGATGCAGCTTGCCTTCTTTTGATCATTCGACTTTGGCTATCAAATTTGAAAATAAACTCTTTTTAAGTTTTCTTCTTTAAAGGTTCACGAAATTGCTCTTAACTCACTACGGTTTAAGTCAACATTTCATTAAGAGAGACAACATAGCAGCAATAATAGAGAAGAGCATCATAAAACAAAAGAAGCTTGGGACTTCAGTACTTGACAGGTGCGCCTTGGATGGGTAAAAGACCAAACCGTTTCTTCAACAAAACTCTCTCCTTTGAATATTTATCATCAGGAGAGAATCGGGCTGCAATAATAGCACAACCGTTTTGTTTTCAGAGTAAGAATCAAAACTAATAAACACACAAAGCCTTGTTGGGGAAGAAGCTAGACTCACCTGGATGGGCAGATTCAGTGGCTGACCCTAGCGGTGATTCCTTCTGCACAAATTGAGTTTGGGATTCATGATTAACCAATTTAGTAAACAATACAGTGAGCAGAGAAAAACTCAAACGCTAAGGTTAGTTAAACTTGTGTGCAAAAGAAGAAGAAGAGGAGTCACTGCACTTATGCAAAAACCAAGCTCAAATATGTGTCTGAAAGACCTTCGTAGACTAAGATGGATGAAACAAACTTACATCTTCTAATTAAAGATCAAAAGCAAACAAAACCAAGCTCGACATAACTTTTATTTAACCGTTTTAATCTCCTCTAAGATAGTAGTATGGTGGGATGTCTATACAACACTACTTGTAAACTAGTAAGCATATACCCCCAAAAAAGGAGAGAGAGGGGAGATTAGAGAAAAAAAAGGTACCTTAGTGGTGTAAACCTTCTCGCCCTTCTCGTTGATATAGCACTGAAGATACATTTTCGACTTCCTTTGATTTCAATGATAATCCCTGTGCAGTGAAATTAACATTATAGCACAAAGATAACAATCCGACTAAGATTCAGGAAAAGAGCAAACCTCCGAGATTTTTGAGACGAGAGTACGATTAGGGTTTCTGAGGGAGGAAGAGTGTGTGTATATAATGTTCTCGAGTCAAATTAATGGGCTTTAGATATAAACTTGTAAGCCCAATAAGGCTACGTTGGGCCGTCACACGCTCGACGATCTCAATCGGAATCCCCCTCGTATCTCTAAAGATACTTCTTTCGCCGGCGAGGAAAAAAACGAAGAGAAAACGATGGGGAAAGCTCCGGAAACTCCGGGGAACGCCTCGAGATTTCTTAGATCAGAAGTCAAATCTGAGAAACCTCCTTTCAGACTTTCCGTAGATGACACCAAACCTGTCCTTCAGGATCCGGTACAAGATCTCTTTACTCTCATTTAAGGTCGAAATTGAACTATAAATGAAGTAATAGGATCAAACTGAATGTTGATAGATTGTTCCTTTCATGATATGATGCTTCTTATGTTTTTTTTTTCCATGGAATGCGAAAAAGTTAAACTGAATCCATTTGAAGAATGCAACTATGTGTTGGTCCTAATTTCAAAGTGTACATGTAACATCATCTACTAAGTTATTGGCTATATTTCCAAGGAATAAACTGGGTGATGGAGTCCGATGGTACTGTTAGGTTCTTCAATTTACCTTTATCTTAAAATGACACTTTGTTTTTTTTTTCCCCTTAGATTCTAAGATCAGACCCAATGGAGACAGAAGAAGCTGTGCTGAGATTGCCCGCTTTCCCGGTGACGAAACCTTCTGAATCGTAACTGAGCATCTGATCATCAAAGAGCATATCTTGTGACTGCTTTGAAAAGCGTAGCTTAGAATCCCATGTTTATAGACGGAGACACAATAGCTTTAAGACCAGATAAAGTGATCCAGTGTTTGTGCTAGCAGCACCGGACCAACGTGTATTTTCATTACATTACTATCACTTTTAAAGTTTGGTTTCGTGAAGACTTTTAAAAGGGTTTCGTGCAACTTGAGAGAGACAATTGTGCCATCGAAGTATTGAATGAGTAAATGGTTTGCCTCTGAAACATATACTATAATAGATTTGGTCGGTCAACTTGTATTGCTTGTGTTTTTTTCCATTAATTAAGAAGGTCCAGTCATATTGAAAAAAAGATTATAAGTCCCTATCATTATATTAATGGAAGAAGGAAAGAGAAGAAGTCTGCATGAAAGAATCAGAGAAAATGACGCTGGAATTAATATATTTTACCAATGGAAATTTCATGGGTGGCTCCAGAGAGATTCACGCTCATTCAGTTCCTCTTTTCCTCTCTTTCTCCTTTATGGTTGGAGATTTGTTTCATCTGAATCTGTCACGTTTAACGTTAAAAGATTTGATCGTTTTATTCCCCCCATTTTTAGGTGTTTTTTGATCACCTCCTCCGATTTCTAGTTTCTTTGTTGAAATCTTTGGTTTATGTACAAGGATTAGTTGAGACTTTGTTTTCAAATGAATTACTGGTGAAATGAGTATATAATTTGTGTGGGTGGTAAAAGAGAGAGACAGAGAGAGAGTATTAATATGGATTCTACAAAGGGTTGGTTTCAGAAGCGGCAGGTGCGTGGAGGATCCAGATATAAAGGTGGTTCAGGTGGTGGTGATGGTAGTAATGGCTCTGCCGATGAGCAACCAAAATTGGAAACCAACGAAGAAGCTGTCTCAAACACTACCAAACAGAAAGTTGCAGCTGCTAAACAGTACATTGAGAATCATTACAAAGAGCAGATGAAGATTCTCCAAGAGAGGAAAGAAAGGTATGTACCAATAATGAAATACCATTCTTTCTTTCTTTTTGCCATTGCGTGATTATTTGGTTCTTTGATTATTAAATAGGCGAAGCTTGCTAGAGCAGAAGCTGGCAGATGCTGATGTTTCTGAAGAAGATCAAAACAATCTTCTCAAGTTTCTGGAGAAGAAGGAGACAGAGTACATGCGCCTTCAACGCCATAAGCTAGGCGTTGCTGATTTTGATTTGCTTACCATGATTGGTAAAGGTGCTTTTGGGGAGGTTAGAGTCTGTAGAGAAAAGGCTACAGGTCAAGTTTATGCAATGAAAAAGCTCAAGAAGGCTGAGATGCTTCGCAGAGGCCAGGTGATGTGACTTCCCTACCTAATATGCTTAACTTTGATGCTGGTGGTGCCTTGTGTATGTGAACTCTACCTCATTTTCTCTATCAAGGTTGAGCATGTGAGATCAGAGAGGAACTTGCTTGCGGAAGTTGACAGTAACTACATAGTGAAGCTCTACTGTTCATTTCAAGATGATGACCATCTTTACCTTGTGATGGAGTATCTTCCTGGTGGTGATATGATGACTCTCCTGATGCGCAAAGATACTTTGACAGAAGATGAGGCCAAGTTCTATGTAGCTGAGACAGTTCTCGCCATCGAGTCCATCCACATGCACAATTACATCCACAGGTTCTGTGACTGTGAGAGTAAAATAATGAAATAAAATAAAACCATTCATTGTCTCTCTTTGTGCATGAGAGAGCTTATCTTCTTCGCAGGGATATCAAGCCGGACAACTTGCTGCTTGACAGATATGGGCACCTGAGACTGTCGGATTTTGGATTGTGTAAACCTTTGGACTGCAGTGTCATTGGTGAAAACGAATTTTCTAACAATTCTACGGAGCAAGAGGCTGGATCAACTGCTCCAAAACGCACTCAGAAGGAACAACTCGAACATTGGCATAGGAACAGGAAGAGAACGCTAGTATAAGACTTTTATATTCACCTTTTAAGATTTTTTGGCTTAAAACATTGCTTTCTCTCTCTTCCTCTATGTCTGTTTGATTAACGAATGAAACAACAGGCTTATTCCACAGTTGGCACACCAGATTACATAGCTCCAGAAGTTCTATTGAAGAAAGGCTATGGAATGGAGTGTGACTGGTATGCAATTGAGGCTCTCCTTTTTTTTATCACCAGATTATGAGGCTAGTGAAGTTTAGTTGCTCAATAAAAATGGCTCCGTAGGTGGTCTCTTGGAGCTATCATGTACGAAATGCTTGTAGGATATCCTCCTTTTTATTCAGATGATGCTATGTCAACCTGTAGAAAGGTATTTAATTATGCTCTCACAATCTCTAGAAGAAACAAAAAACAAAGCAAAACAAGACAAGAATGTGACATTGACATCAAACTCTTGTTCCTTAATTTGGTGCAGATAGTAAACTGGAAAAGTCATTTGAAGTTTCCAGAGGAAGCAGTATTGTCACGGGAAGCAAAAGATCTTATCAACAGCCTTTTGTGCAGTGTCAGACGTAGGCTTGGTTCCAAAGGTGCTGATGAAATAAAGGTGTCCTTAATTATACTGCTTTTTTCTTTAATAGTTTCCCCTTTTTTAGATGTATGTAAAAGTTTTATTCAGCTTTGAGTATGGATATGTAAGAGTTCCATCTGATGCACATGACTTGTTTTCTTCCTTTGCATTTGCGCAGGCTCATCCATGGTTTGAAACTGTTGATTGGGATACAATATTCGATATGGATGCAGCGTTTGTTCCTGAGGTCAATGACGATTTAGACACTCAGAATTTTGAGAAGTTTGACGAGGTGTAACTCAATCTTTTAATTATCCTTTGGATTTGATGGAAGCCTAAGATCTTAAATTACTCTCCACTAATTTAGTATATCTTTGTTACTATGTGCAGTCAGAATCACAAACTCAGACATCATCCAAGTCTGGCCCATGGAGGAAGGCAAAAGCTACTCCCCTTGCAATTGCTTTCTTATTACATTCACTTAAGTATGTTTAATCAATTCCGTTTTTACTTACTTTTGCAGATGTTGTCGTCAAAGGACGTAAACTTTGTAGGGTACACTTACAAGAACTTCGAGATCGTTAATGATTACCAAGTTCCTGGAATGGGTACAGCACAACTTGATCACTGCATGCTCTTTGTCTATGAGTTTGAATGTTACGTCTAATGCATGCTTTAATGCCATTTTGTAGCGGAGTTAAAGAAGAAGAACAAGTCGAAGCGACCACCAATGGTCAAATCACTCTTCGGTACTACACACCATTTTGTTTTTCTGGCCTCTTGAAAGATCAAAAATGTTGTTCATGTTTTACTAATTTTATGTATTTTAAACCGTTCCATAGATAGTGGATCATCTGAGACATCGGAAACAACAACAAGATCGGCTTGTGATCGACCCCCTCCTACTCCTACTCCCCCAGTGGCTAAGGGAAGCTTTCTGAAACTTCTACCACCAGAACACGAAGTCAGGTCAAAGCATGAAGCTTGCTAAAACAGCAACAAGGTTTAATTTGTATTGTTTGGATTTCGGTTGTGAACTCAATGTTAGCAAAGTTACGAACCGACGATCACTCCTGCTATCTCCAAGACGAACCAAGTCTCATTTTATTGACATGCAAATATATATTTTTTTTCATTTTACATAATTTTAGTTTTTATTTTCAAAATTCAAGTTGGTATTGAAAGTGTATAAAAGTATGAAATGCTTTTGTTTGTATATATATATATATATATATTATTCTCAATAGATGAAATCATGACTTGTGGATTAGAATTACAGAGTTTTGACTCATTTCTTTTTGTTAATAGGTCCACAGTTATTTCGAATTTATTTCACAGCGCAAATGAAAATGGGAGAGATAGTGATAGATTTGTTGAGGAGGATGTAGAAGATTAAAGATAAATACCACATGGTAGCAGTAAAAAAGTTCTACCACAAAAATAGATTTTAAAGGTCAAAATGACTCGAATAAGTTTCATTAAATATGCAAAAAAATATTTTGTCAAAAATAACCCAAAATTTGAATTTGAGTTCAAATCTATATTTCAAATTCAATGAAATGCAAAAATAACATAAAAATAGTAAAATTCTAACTATCTTTTTCACCATTACCAATTTTATCAGCTATTGTTGAAGTTATTTCTAGAAAAACATGTTTAACCATACCATAAACTCTATCAGGATAACTCTTTGGTCCTCTTCATGGTTATAACTATTTTCAGTATCAATAACTATTTTAGTATCAAATGATCCAGTTCTTCAATATTACCAACAACCTCAAAATTAAGATTATGGTTAATAGTTTATTCTCTCAATAAATCTCTCCACGTTAAAACTAAATGTAGCATTGTGGCGTAAATCTTTTATTTACTAAATGATTTCATATAGTATTACTACGAGCAAATTTTGTATTATTGCACTTTGGACAAAGACAAAATATCTTGCAAGTTTCATGCATGATCAGTGTGCTACCATTATGATACATGAATATCTCTAGACCGCGGAGAAATTCGTTTATCACCATTCCATCAGAATTTTTGTGCATATACATCTAACTTTATATCTCATAGATATATATTACGATCAGATACTATTTTTTATTTTTCTTTCTTCCACATTTTTGAGTTTTCTATTTCATTTGTGTGTTTCATTCTTAAGATATAATTAGGATTTAACTGTGAACAAATTATCAGCTAATTAATATTATTTTAAATTAAAAATTTGGATAATTAGGTTTTTCGTGTAATTTAGTTTATATTTAGGCTATTTAGTTATTTCAAAACCAAAATATAATTAATATTTTTAAGTATATAAACTATATTTTAAAATTTTGAATACCTAATCTGGTTTGGTTTTCAAATTCTAGAGAATCTGTTCAGTTTCAGTTTTTCGATTATGTTAACTTTTACTAGTGTAAACAAAGGAAATGTCTTTCCATCGTACAAAAATGCATCGAACTATGATACCATAAAATCATACATATAAGGGAAACCGGTTATTATTACAGTAACATTTTTACGGTTCTATATATATATATAATACATATTCAACAACCATGTTTCAACACAATCATACTAGAGAAAAGCTAAACCACTAGATTATTCGTCCATCATTCAATAACCTTCGCAAGTGAATGATGCTTGTCTTTCTACCTTTCTCGCCTCCAAAGTACAAACAACTGGACTAATACGAAACATCGTCGTTTAGTTCTAGAGCGCTTGCAGCCATATAGCTTTTGTGATACATGGGTGTGCTTTCTGGACATAGCATTTGCCTCGCTCCTTCAACCTTGATATGGTGACCCAACATCTTCATTGTTGACTAGCATTTGACATATATAAACATATAATTATAGAAACACATGTGTCTAACAATACAATGGAAAGAGAGATTAGGTTGAGCGATTTACCACAAAAAGCCCGAGGCTGCGCCAAACGCGTAGAGGAGTGGGAAAGGGAGAGAGCAAATGCCCAATGGAGGTAAAAGTGATGCCGAAGAGATGTAGGATGAGAGTAAGTGGGCGAGGGTTCATACCACCGAGAAGTGCCATCAATCCCGACGTGCGGAAGCCCCCACTACAGAGGTAATCGTAGCAGCCTTGTCGCATCGCCTCTTTTGCTTCGTCCTTTGTTGCAACCAGCACTTGAGAAATTGCACTCCCTAATGTGTTAACTGTCGCTGACATTGGCTTCACCAAAAATATCGAAGTTTTTTAAAAGTCTTTTTGAATGTTTAGACTCTTTAGGCATAAGGGATTGGTGTGTGACGTGTACTAACCTTTCGGATCTCATTAAAGTTTTTGATGACTTGAGAGACTTGGGTAACATTGGCAAGGTTCTCCAGTGGCTTGAGAAGATGGCGTAAAATAAGAATGTCGGACAATACAACCATCATACCAGAAGCGATTAAAGGATGACGCATGTTGAATGCATCTCCTAACACAATCACTCCTTTCTTCTCACTCAACGCAGCTGACATGCTCTTGGTTGCCACCACTTTCATCTTTGCTCCATCATTGATCCCTTTTATGAATATTTCACGGAGCTGTATAGGTATCTGAAATTATAATAAAATTAGTATCTATAATACACACTGTTAAATTTTTACTAGTCACAGGGTTATGTCAACATAAAAAGATGATGAATGCATATATTCTGCATGGACCGTTTTCAAATGATAAAAAGTGCTTACATAAATATATGTCTCATCTATAAGTACTAGTAACACTAACTTAATTATTTGAGTTCTCTCAAAATTGATCACATATTGAGCGTCTAATTAACTTGATGCGTACCTGAGGAGCCATACTTTCCTTAAGGAATGTAGACATTTCACCGTTTGCCATAGAAGGAACACTATCGGCGGGAATTTCGGCAATACAACGAACCTCATCGCTGCTTATTTGATACATTACGCAGACCATAGGTCTAGAAAGAATTAGATGTAGATTTTTTGGATCATACAGTTGACTATTCCTCGTGATGTAACCCACCATGTACGTGTGTATTTCCTCCTATATACAAATACAGAAATATATATACATACATATATATATATATAATCATAGTATCATACTCCTCAAAGTTAGAAACTAAAGATGAGTACGTCTCTAACGGCGAAGATTTAAATCTACTTTAGCGAAGTACATAAATACTCACAATATTATCAACGAGAGACCTGCGGAGGTTTGAATAGCATCCGTCACAGACTACGGTAAGAGGTGCAAAAGCTGTTGTTTCTTGGCATGCAGTATTCTTGTATATCACACCTTTGATCACTCCCTTTTCTTCTATTAATGACTTCACAGTTCCTTCTTCCATATGCACACTAAATGCCCAGTAGCGTATAAAGTCAGTGAGTTAAGGTGAATAATGGATTCAATCTCCAAATTAGTAGAAAATAAGTGAACTGATAAATCAATACTATTAAAACAGAAGCACAAAGTTGGAACTAACTTGCTTCTAGGTAAAAAATTTTAAAATACTTTATAATATAATTAATACCCTTACAACATATCTTTAATCCTAAGGTGTTTATATTTATAACAAACTACCTTAAATTCTCACCTTATTTATGGTGAGAATTGATGTCAAAAACATTTACGGTAAAATTTAAATATCAACACTATTAAAACAGAAGCACAAGTTGGAATTAATTTGCTTCTAGGTAAAAAATTTTAAAATACTTTATATTATAATTAATACCCTTACAACATATCTTTAATCCTAAGGTATTTATATTTATAACAAAATACCTTAAATTCTCACCTTATTTATGGTAAGAATTGATGTCAAAAATATTTACGGTAAAATTTAAATAGGAAGATTATTAATGATTTTTTATAAAGTGATATTATTTATAGAAACAAACATTAATGTCTCAAGATCCTACCTTATTTAATCAAATTTTTTTTTAATTAAGTTGTTAATATATCATAATTCCCACAACAATTTAAATTTATATATTCACAATAGTAATAGATAAATATTTTGAAATATTTCTTATACGATCCGACATGACGACATCTTTATACTTATTCATCAAACAATATAAATAACAAAAAGAAACAAATATTGTCATATAAAGAAATTGTGGTTTTCTCTAATATTATTTTTGTGAATAGTTAAAAATTCATCAAAGTACAAAAGTTACAAATTTAATAGTTTTTAAATTTTATGTATAATTTACAATTATATAAAATTTAGTTTTAGAATTATTACCAGTTTTCTCTGGCTTTTAATGAATCAACCATACTTAGATCACGGGTTAATGATAATTTTTAGATTTTCATGGGTTTAATCATATTTTTAATTAATAATATTTTCATTAAATTCGAACCGATTATATACGGAGCACCGAGTTTTGCTGTTCAACCGCGGGTCCAGAATGGATATGAAAACACTGGAGATCTATTTCTTAACATAAATATGTAGATCAAAGTTAAAAAAAATAGTACTTAATACCAAGCCCCAAAAATCAAAATTCAAAAAATATTTATTTCTTAACATAAATATTTAGATCAAAATTCAAAAAATCTAGTATCCATTTAAAATCCACATTATATTATATTGAAAAGCCAAATTATTTTCCAACTTACTGTTATATAGGGTTCGAATATCTATGCTATTAAAGCAGAATCTTTTTAGGATTATGCCCCTGAATTTTCCAGATAGTTACAAAATTTGTCAGTGATTTAATTTCAATATAAATATTATTTATTTAAAATAAACAATTGAATATTTTCTATATTTATGGTAACTAATCTTTCCATATTTTGTGAATGATAATAGTTCTAATTTCTATGCAATCTATACTTTTCATTTAATTTAAACATTTAATACTCGAACCATTGGGTATACTTGAATAAGTTTTATCTTCTACTTTTAAAAATTAAATGTAATTCTTTACTAAATTGATATTACGTAAATTTCCTAAATGTATGTGTTTACAAAACTATAATTTTACATAAATCCTAATTAACAATTTCTAATTATTTTTAAATTTATTTAAAACTTAAAATAAAGTTGATTGTTGAAACCAACGTACAATAATGAGTTGACATTTTTACAATTACTGTTTTCCAAGTTAATTCATCAAATATACAAAATATTTATCAAGTAGAAACAAGTTGAGCATTTAGATTTTTTATATTTCTATTATAAACTAACAAACAGATCAATAATTTTATCAACAAAACTAATCTCGCGCTTTGAAAAGCGCGGTAAATCTAGTACCTTCTTAAAATGAGATCTCACGGTACAATTGTATAAAGGTAAAAATTAACTAAATTGCTATAACTGGATTATCCTACATCTTTTGTAGTTAATACATCTCTTATATTTGGCCAAAAAAAAGATACATCTCTTATATAAGATGTAACATGCAATGTTAGTTTCAATTGAAATTGTACTCACTAACCAAAAAAAACCATAAATCACTGACTAACCAAAATTACATGATTTTTCCTCTTTTCTCTTCGTATCTCTCTGATCTACCCTCTCTCTACAAAATTAATTTACCTATTTTCTTTTGTTATTTCATAAATAATCCCTAGTTTCAACTCATCCCAATACTTTTTGTCATCAATCTTAAAAAACTCATTAGTTAACCATGGCAAGTGAACGAACAAAATACATAGTACAATATTTTTATTTTGACTAATCGATATCTCCAAGTATATGTGCCAAGTCTCAGTTAACGTGTCATACCACTATATTGTAGAACTATAATTAGTAAACGAGGTTAAAATCTCGTTTAAATCAAGTCTCATTGTCTTTGCAGTTGAAATTCATGTGGTTTAAATCGTTTGTAATCTCTTCTTGATTAATATAAGTTGAAGTTGAGCCAAAAAAAATAATAATTAGTAAACGAGGACGTGAGAGATAAGTTACTTAGGAAGAGAAGAAGCCATTTGGCGCAGTCGTTGGACCAATCGGCCATTGTGAAAAGATCGACCACACGGTTCATAAGGAAAGGTGTTGTTTTCCACAGGAAAAGGTAAAACCCCTTCTTTCCCGTCCTTGTAAACGGTGATGCCCGA
>CM028694.1:6014588-6202502 GCA_016771965.1 Brassica carinata | reverse complement strand
AAAAACTAGTTTATTGAATTAAGGATTTGAGAGAATTCAAGATTTGAATAAATAAAAAAAAATCCAAGATTTGAGTAAATCTTATGGGTTTATAAGATTTAACTATAAATATTAAAAAAAATTGGAAAAATCTTTCATAAAATCTTTTTAAAAAACCTTTTAAAATTTAAGTATTTTTTTAATTACTATAATTGATATTTTATCATTTTATAAAATATATAAAAGTTTTTAAAAACCAATTTTCAAATATGTTTTTTTTTCATTTCAAACATTTTAATTTTATTTTTTAAAATGTAAAATATATATATATATATATATATATATATATATATATTTTTTTTTTTTTATAAAAGTTTCAAATACCGTCGATCATTTTTTTCACTATGAAATATATATCATCCACACTCCAACAAATCTCATTTAATAGAATTTATTGAAAAAATTCATATTTTCAATAAACTAGAATTTGTGAGAACTTATACAAATGACTTATGGATTTTTGTTTTGGTGTAAATGTTAAGAAATTTGGATTTCATATAGAATTATAGAATTTATAAATGATAGATACAATAAGAGAAAATTTCTAAAGATGAAATCATTTCAAATCCTTAATCTAAAAAAAGACCTCCTAATATTCATTATGTAAATATTTTTGGGCAATCATCTAAAATAGCATTTTTAAGTTTTTGTCACCAAAATAGCTTTAAAATGGTCAAAATAGTCTTTTTATTTTGAAATTTTAATTTTTTAATTTTTAAAAAAAATTTGAAACATCACCCAAAAACCTCACCCCTTAACACTATACCCTAATCTAGATTAGTTAAAACTAAAGGTATAAATGTATATTTACCCTTTAATAAAATATATTTTGATTATTTTCTTTTTTGAAGACTATTTTTCTGAAAATAAACTAAAAAGACCTGTCCTAGAAAATTTCTCAATATTTTTTGATAAGTTTTTTTTTGACTTAATATTTTTTGATAAGTTCATTTATGTAAAAGAAAGAGAGAGAGACCTTGAAGGCCAAGCTTAGCAAGCATGAACCGTCCTCCTGGCTGCATAACCTCACCCATCATTCTCTCTGGTTCCCTCATGTCCCTCTCAATCACATGCACTCGACGCCTATCCTATTATAGAAAACATTAGGACCAAATAAAATATTATACTAGAATTAAATCACTAAATAAAAAATATGCACCATACTATAGAAAATTATAGTTTTTTTGTATTTTCGTAAATAAAGATAAAAGTGCGACATGCAATATATGGACGTAAATGTATACCTTAGCAAGAGCGTAGGCAAGAGCTGAGCCACCAACACCAGCTCCGACGATGATGATGTCAGCATCACCTTCCCTTATCTCCTCTGTGGGCGCCTCTGCCAACTTCAACATCGACTTCTTTTTCCTTTGGTTGTTGACGTGGAAAATCATCCACGTTAGCACAAAGGCGAGTAGCATCGTCCATAACCAAACGTGCGGTGAATCCATTTTGCTTCAATTGGTTTTCAAGAGAATTGAAAAATAGTGAAAGGTACTTGAGTTCAAGTAAGTGCCAAGGCCAGTTTAAAAGATGGTCCCTTAGGCTATGGTGAGTCACCATCTTAGTATTAATCTTTCATCTCAAGCTAACACGTTTTACTCTTGGTTTGCCACTTGGCAGCCTAGTCACTGCCAGTCAGTGTTTTAACTTATTTAGGCTCTGAGAAACGAAGGTTATCCGGTCTTGTCTGTTCAGACATACCTCTATTCCTTTCTGTGAAACGGTTGTTTTGGCCCTATGCTGAACCAAGTATTTTAAATATTTCAATATTTGTGTGTATAGTGTGCTTCGAGTTTGAATGGTAATGGTGGAACCAGAAGAAACATGATAAAGGATCAAACCGAATAAAAGTAGTTAATGGATTGGGTGGAAGGAACGGAAAATGACTGTGGGATGAGGAAGTAGAAGTTGGACGCGAACATAACAAAAATACAATACCAATATAATATATTATTTAATTTCTGGCTTTGATGATGGTAAAAAAACCCCAAAAGAGGATTTCAGTTTCTATATTGACTTTTTTTTTGGTCGAATTCTATATTGACTATATAGCTACCTGTAATAGTTTCACTGGTTTCATAGTCTCGTAAGAAACTAATTCAAAATTATTTAAATCTGCATCATTATTCTTTCTAAAGACACGTTTTTGATTTCCATTTACATCAAAAAATTTAGAGTAATAGTTTCACTGGTTTCATAGTCTCGTAAGAAACACTTCCAAAATAATTTAAATCTGCATCATTATTCTTTTTAAAAACACGCTTTTGATTTCCATTTACGTCAAAAATGTTAGAATAGGATTTAGCATATAAACATGGCCGATAAAAGTTCAATCAAGACAAACTAAACCGAAAACATTTACATCATCTGTCACTAGGGGCGTTCCTGCAATACTTGGGGCCATAATCAATAACAAAAACGGGGGCCCTGCCTATACTTAACATTATAGAAATACAATCACATATTCTCTTTCAAATGGTTTCAGTTGTTCAAAAGGAGAGTAGAAGAAGAATCATAAGAGAGAGAGAAGGAAGAAGAAACGTTGCTGTAGAAAATTCACATTTGCTTTTCCTTTTGATTAATTTTGGGTCCCTATTTATTTATAATATCTACTATAAATTTTTTCTGTTTCCTTCTCTCCGCAACTCTTTTTATTGTTTATCAGAAGAGAAAGCTATAATAACTTAAATATAACTACATTTTTAAAACAATTGGAGGCCTTGTAGAGGTGGAGGCCCAAGGCCTATATTTCAGTTTGCTCGGTTCAGGTACGCCCTTGTCTGTCAGCGAATCTCAAATATTCTGATTCAACGGATTATCTCGTAGCTCATGATACCAAGTTCCAAAACAAAAATATAATAACCAAGATCCACCACTTCACAGTTTAACTGTTACATAACATGCCAAAAATTTAAGCGTAAAGCATAACACGTTCGTCCTAGATATGCGGAGTTATCAGAGCAAATTGAGGAATATAAAAAACAAGTCAAACCATCATGTTTTTGATTTAAATATTTGAGACTTAAAATATTATTTTTGAGTTACAATATCTTAGGATTTGTTCTTTGTATTCATCACATTCAGTGTCAATAATAGTAGTCTAATTAGAATAAACTATCTAAGAGATTTGCTTCCAAATATCTTTTCTCACATTTTTTCCCACCATTTCTCTAAGCTTTACTCTTATCTCATTAAAATTATAATTGTGGGTTCTAGCTCTCACTCACAATTTGGTGTCGTCAGGAGACGATAAATACAGTTTATAGTTCCACCAAATCACTGCCACGTATTTTAGGAGGTGGATTGTCAAACACCTTCTTGATCTTCATAACTAGTATCATACTTTTACGTTATGGATGATCTTGTGGTAGAAATCTCCTTTGAAAGTCAAACCAACGTATTTTCCGTTTGTGCTTTAGTTGGAAAGCATATGTGCTATCTTGGTAATAAGGACATGATTGCCATCTAGATAACATACCATATGCTGAAATTATTTATGGTCCACATAAATACTGTTCGCATTTAAAAAATTTCTTTGCATGAGACATCGTATATAAGTACAGCATGCTCCCATTTAGTAATTTGGGCTCATACATCAATGGCTAAAAAAAATCAAGTGATCTCTTATGATGCTCTGACCCGAAGACGAGAATGGAGAGGAACACAAAAACTCATGTAACATGCACAAATCTAGCGGTAAGCTGTAAGGTGTCACTATTACTGGCCAATTAATATTGCTTTTCATTCTTTTCGAACCATCAGTACATAATCCAATGTAGACATTTATTTTCTCATGCGCAAAGTCTGGATATTTTGACTGTAAATGCTTCCATGCTGATGCATCTGAAGGATATGCAATCTCACCATCTGTTGAGTGCTCGCATGCCATCTCATTGGTCATTATGTGCGTTCATACTGATATAGCCTCTTCAATATTTCTGTCAACGTAAATACCATATAGAACAAACTGGAACTCTTCCACTTGTCTCCTGATAGCGAAGTTTCTTACAAAATTTACAGTTTTCTGATTTTCATATGCTCTCTAGTAAATCATGCACTTATCGATGCTTGTATCTATCACCTGATACGGTAAACTAAGACCAGCAACCAATTTCTGAACATCATAATATGAACCAGGTGAAATATTATCCTCAAGTATAATATCTCTCGCAAAATCAGAAGTTGCATCCGGACTTTAAAAAAAAAATCAGCAGTTTCATCCACACATTCTTCAGCCAAATTATAATATGTCTTTATCACCATCAATCTACTTGCAGATGATTAAAAATGGATGACCATCTAGACATCCTTTATACAATGGCTGGTTAGCTGCATCTATCATATCGAAAAATATCATAGCTTTTAAACTAAGTTCTTCTCGTCTATCTTAATCCTCTACAACTGACAGTAATTTTTTTTTATGCGCATCATTTACCTTGTGAAATGTACCTGCACTAAAATCTACATCCGTGCTAGGTTCTTCTAACTAATATGCATTGTGAGGCATACTACCATAATCCGATCATTCTCCATAAAGATACTAAATTTTACAATCCTACATAAACCCTTTCAAATTTAAATGGTTCCAAACTTTCCTCTTCTTAATATTCATGTTATTCTTACAAGTAGAGCAAGGATATATCAACTTACCAGTTGTTGCTTCCGGTTGTCATTGATCTACCACTATGAATTCACTAATACCTTGTACATATTTATCCGTAAGTAAAATTGTATTTGGATTTTTATGAGGTTTATTCATCTAAGAACAAAAATAATTAGGAGAATACATGACTTTTTGGCATTTGTGAACGAATGAGCGGGAGACAATATTTATAGAGAACTTTGAACAATTCTTGTTGGATTCTCGATGAAAAGAACATATCTGGAATCGGTTGACAATTATTAAATTTTCAAACGGATCTAGAATGGCTATAAAATTTGTTGAGAATTATTAAGGAATTCCTGACAAGTTTCTGACGAGTTCCAATGCATTTTCCGATGGATTCAGTGTTTCGTCGGGAATCTGCGTGGAATTATAATGGGTATCTAATATATAATGGAATTTCTTCAGGAACTTCTCGACAGAAAAATTTGGTCTGGAATTTGTCTGAAAATTTTGACAGATTCACCAGAAACCCGGGAATTCCCAACAAATTTCAGATGAGTCCCCTTTTTGAATTTCCTACGGAGTTTCATCGGGAATTTTGTCAGAAATTATCATATTTTCTTATAGTGGAAAGATAAGTGACCTACTAAGAAGGAATTCACGATATCGTGCGAGAAAGGCCTTCACATGAAAAGATCTTATGATGATTGCAGGGTCAAAAAAACAAGACGTTCAAGCCTTTAAAAAATTAATGCACCATATATCGTACGAAATGGAGCCCATGCACAGGCAGATTGAGTGAATGTGGGAGAGCCATTACATCATCCAAAATTATAACAATAAGTAAAATCTAATTTTGGGTTAAAATAATCAACTTGAAAGTTTTACATTTTTGAAGTTCAAGGGCGTTTGTGAACATTTTATAAGTTAGAAGTTGAATCTATAAATAGACAAAAGTAAAGGGACCAAAATGCAAATAGTGGAAAATCTGTATCAAGCAAATATACCTCTCAGAATCATAGGGATTCTTTTGGATAGCTCTAAATATCCATATCTTAATCCTAATAGGCCGTATATATATATATATATATGCATCTTAAGGCCTCAACGACATAGAATCTGATTCTCTAGTCAAATTGAGGCTTTGGTGAGTTTTCGAAACACTTTTCCCATCATCTTCGATTCATCAACTTTTCCTTATACATGATAAGCATATGAGGTGTTTTAGGTTGCTTGTATCTTATGTTGTTGGTGCTTTACTTATGATAGTGTTCAGCTTTTGTTCGAGTAGTTCGTAAGCTTCATCTTCTTACTTTTTTTCCATGAATTTTGACCTTCAAGCTTTTTAATGGTGGTTTATTTCTAGGAAGATTTAGCCTTTGGTCTATACATAATTACAAACATCTTTTTCTCACTAATCTAACGCTTCAAACCGTTCGTCAAACGGATATCTGATTTGATCGAAATTTGTTAGGTAAATTCTTTGATCTTGTCGCTACATATTTTAATTCCATTTTGTAAAAGCGGTTGTTAAATTTTAACACCGGTTTAAGGACTATATAAGTGATACAAAAGAAGGCTAGAAATAGTTTTTGATTTAGTTGTGTGTTTGAGTTTTAACCGGTAACAATTTGAACTGGTTCGACTATTTAAACACCAGTGTTTGGAAAATCGCTTTTAGATTCAGTTTGATCTAGTCAGAATCTTTCCATGATATATTGGAAATATTTTTCTGGCTCTAGATTAAATTTAGGTTAACTAATTGGTGTTTGTGGACTGTTGTAGAACTTCAAACGGTCATTTGTTAGATCTGAAAATTATTTCTAAGTGAGTTCTACGTCACTTATTAGCTATTATTGCGTTTATAGTAATGTAGAAATAAAATTAGATAGTATTTTAGTGATATAAATGTTAAACCATGAGTTATAATTTCTTATCTTGATATGATTATTGATATAACTCTGATGGATGGTATGATATTTTGTTAAGCTCAGGATCAGCAAGCTATTCTGATTTAGCTATCTCTATTGAGCAATTGGTGGTGGTTGCATCACCACAAATGTATTCAGTATTTTGAAATTCTGTTAGTGGTATTGATGTGGGTTAATGCCATGAGCCATACTTCCTTATCACTTCATTAGGGGCAGCATCCCTATCGAGTAGATTATGTATTTACTCTGTTAATTAGCACTTGGTTAGGGTCAATTAATGATGGATGTACCAATTTGATTTTGCGTTGCTAAATACTTGGTCGATGTTCTGTTTTGATAATATTATTATTAATTATTCAAATCTGATTATGTATAACTGATGATAAATCCCACGATGTAAAAATATGTTAAGTCAGTAATGTAATTTATGATGTTGGTGCCAACAACATTTTCTGTACATGATCAGACCGTGTATTGTCTGTCGACTTTATAGTCTCATTGATAGATCTTTCGCTCACAAGGGGGGAAGAGCAACGCGTAGCTGAGATCTGGAGTCTGTAAATCAATTATAACGCGAGATTTGGAAACGTTCTTAGTGTTTTGAGTCGCTTTTATTTATCAGATTTTGCTTTTATGTCATTAAAACATATAGTATTTTAGGTTGTTATAGTCATTTATTTTATAATTTTATTAATGTCCAAAACATTTAGTTTTAATATATTTTTGAGTGTTACACCCATTAATCATAGGCAGTCAGGGTTTACAAGGAGTATAGAGCAGAACCTAGACGAATGCGGAGTCTGAACAGGTTCAAACTAGCATGTGTGACGATCCAGGATCAATGAGTATGTTGCCCTCTATTAGAGAGGATGAATTGCAACATCTCGATTTAGCGTATATGTTAAAAGATTTAAAAGAATTGATTTGAATACATATGTCACTAAATTGTATTTACCTTTTCGGTCATACATCCAGAAAAAAATTCAGAGGTTAAGCGTAATTGAACTAGAGTTTTGGAAAAATGTGTTACCTATTATGAAGTGATTCACGATATCGTATCAGTGAGTTAAAAACAAAATAAAAAGTTATGTGATAATTGCATTCATCAATTATTTTATCTATTTTCTTTCATCCGTAACAGATTCAACAATTTTTTTTTTAAATGAGTATTTCTAAAATCAAATCTTAAGATTTTTTTTTCTAAAGATTAACTTAAGAACATTTTCCGAACGGTGAACTATAAACCATGCATAAAAGATGTACACACACAAAAATCATGTACACAAGAACTCATACATAAGGTATGTTTAATGCATGTTCATTTCGTGTATAACAAAAACGCATACAAAGTTACATAATGCACTATATTATGTTTACGTGTAAGATAAAAAAACACAATTAATGTTTGTATGTGTATTTGTAATGGTATAAGGTTATGTACACAACTACACCTAGACATTATACAAATTGTAGTTATAAATACGACTCGTGCCTTTAGCTTCTTTTCCTCTTTTAACTTAAGAAGATGCAAACTCCATAGGGTTTTGTTGGTACTGATTCCATCATTTGGATTTCCATACATCATTTGGATTTCCATATTTTTCATTCTTTATTTTTATGTCTGGTTAATTATAGTATTATAGTTTATGAAAAATTATTATAAAGACTTTAACCAAAAAAAATATTATAAAGACGATATTTTTTAATGTAAAAACATTAATGAATTCTTATTTAAACCTCTGAATCAAACAGGTTTCCACATATTTTTCATTCAAAAAGAGAAAACATTTGTGAACAAAAAAATGTTAAGAAAGATGTTCTATTTTTGCACAAAAAAAAAGATGTTCTTTTTCTGGAAGAGAACTTATCACGGCGATGGAACGAGGTGAAGAATCAAATGGTGGGCAAATTATGTATGGGGATGCGACCAAGGCCAAAAAGACTTCTGGCAAATTAAAATGGCCACAATTTTCATTCGTCATACACCAATTCCACATTATTCTGGATAATGTATCCTAGTTGTTGACTCTAATTAAGAATCATCCAAGGGTAAGCGAATTAAAAAGTCTAATGCATAAATACTTAATTTAGTTTTGGCCACCATTTTATTTTTGATAAAAATCATGATATTTTGTTAAATTATATGTTTATTGTTTAATATCAGGCAGCTATCGACGAGATAGATAAAGCACTTGGAAGTATTAATTGTTCTGTCATGGATTAATTGCCTAATATTTCCTTCACAATCGTGGAAAGCTTTTTCCCCTCACTCCAAAAGAGGTACGACTAGTTTTCGAGTGCATTACACTATTAGACACATTCTTGTGTTTCTTTACGCTCTAAGACACAAGTCGATGGAGAGACACTTTTGCTGAAACCAATGTGCTTTATGGTCGAAACTGCCCTTTGTCTTTGGTATGCATAACTTGTTTTTGGTTGAGATACTAGTTTTTAGTTAATAGGTAGTTTCGGTTCTAGTTACTTTTTTTGTCAACTGTTCTAGTTACTTTAGTTAGTAGTTATTAAGTTTTTTATGCCCAACAATTTTAATTTAATATTATTCCATATTACAAAATACAAACATCGACATATAATATATACAATATATGTACTTTTTTCTTCTTTGTTTTAAGATCCATATGTATATATTTATTTTGATATTTTATTTTTTCTAGAATTTCAAACTGAATTATGTGGACAAAGTTTTGTAGATAATAAGTATTTCATTTCTGTACACATATATTTTTCCGACTCTTTATTCTCCTCCTCACCATCATTACCATCATAGAACAACCCAAAACAAAACACACCCGCTGCGTACACACTTAGGTGTCCACGTTGTGCATCATGCAATGTTTGATGCTTTGAACAAAAAATAATTCTAATCAACGAGGAAAGCGTGAACGTGTGGATGATGGAAGCGTAGTATTATGGTGAACGCTTAAATGTGGATACAAGGTCTATGGACAGTTAAATGTGGTTATGAATTTGTTATATAGAATAAAAAGCTAACTTTAAGAAACTTTAACACGAGAAATGTGGACATGAGAATTGAGAGTTGATGGAGTATGTTTTGTGGATGTGTTTTCATGGACAAGGGCTTTTTATGTTTAAAATTTTTATACAATCAAATAGAAGGTCAAGTATGCAATGGTCTTGTACTTTGTATCTTACAAGCCACGTATGAGAGCATGTGGAATACTCTAATACAAGGGCATCTGAAAACTTTCGTTATAAGGCTCATGGATGCATGGTTCTTGGACTATGGCTTGTGGACGAATGTATGGTGGACAGGTTTATTGTGACCATGTCCACAATGTAGCAGAGAAATAAGAAAACTGATAATTTTTTGAGATCGAAAAATTCAATCTATTTTTACTATCCACTTTTACAATAATATAGTTACTTTATATAAAAAATTAATTTCTTAAAAGCTGATGAACACGATTCAAGAATTCAGTGAATCTAAATTGTATCCAATTCCAAATCTAGATCTACACTCATGAACGTTCTCGCTGACAGTAAAAATGGGAGGAGATGTGGTGAGGAGATGAAGAATCCGACGGAGATAAAGACCTAACGGGATGGAAGCTCCAACGAGGAAAGCTAATCCGTCGGGGATGGACGCTCAGGGAAAGAAGAACTGCCGGAGAAAGAAACTCTGACGGGAAACAAAGGCGAGTCCGGTGGTTCTGGAGGTTCAGGCTCCGACAACTGAACGGAATTCATGGCGGAGGAGGGTGGTAACAAAGGAGACTCTGCGTCTAGGGCTTTATAGAGAGAGTTTTTTGGGGTTTTTTTGCACTCTTTTCTTAACAACATAGAAACTTTGCTTCAGTTTCGGATCAGTATCAGCTGAGAGACGCTGGGGAGATTCAAGAGAAGCTGGAGACAGAGTAGTTGGAGAATATCCGTTTGGGTTTCTTATTTCTTGGGGTCGAGCATGGCAGTGTTCTGGGAGGCCACTCGTGAAACGAATCCGCAACTCAGAATAGAGAACTCGATGGATCTAATTGGTGTCGTGAATGAAGACTTGGGTATGACTCGGGTAGACAACTCAGTGGAACAAATCAGTGAATCGTAACTATTGAGAAATATTATTAGGAATGATGAAACAAATTAATGTTTTCAAAGATTCTCACGACAAACACCATTAATAATGGAGAAATTTTTACCAAAAAAAAAATAATGGAGAAATATCTAAGGATAAGTAACTGGAGAGAGAGAGAGTAATGAGAAAGTGAGTAATAGAGAGAATCTTGTTTGAAGGGCAGTCTAGACAATCAACACAACAAATGTGTGTTGGAGGTAGAATGTGTCCTTTATTGATACAAAGAAGTGAAAATGTGTCTTCGGATGTAATTTTTTCCTAGTTTTCTCAGTCATCTGAATTGTTCTCTCCCTTTTTTTGGTTGACACATTGGTTCTGATTGGTAACCATCGCTTAATCGCGGAAGCGCGGAAAAATTAGGTAAACTGCAGAAAAAATTAATTAAACTGCGGAAAAATTTAAAATTTGCGGAATAGTGGAATAAATATTAAATTGATCAAAATATTTTTATGCTATTCACTTTGAATAAGAAAAAAAAATTCAATAATTAAACTAATTATTACATAATATAAAATAAATAAAATTTATTAAAATTACTTTGGTTCTTATTATAAATATTGAATTTATCTTTCAATATATTTTGACAAGTAATACATTAGTTAATCAATTGAAAATTATAAATATAAATAACTAAATATATTATCATAACAAGATACCATTTAAATTTAATAAAAATATTTATTTTATTTTAACCATTTATCTTAAACTAAATTAATTAATAATAATATATTAACATATCCACTAAAAATGAAGTTATAGGTAATATTATTTATTCCATAATTATTTATAATTAACTAATATTTAGTTAATATTTTAAAATATAATTTTCATATAAGTAAATAATTTGAAAAATTGATTCCACAAATAATCTTCTAAACCTCACTTTTTTCACTTAATGGAAATCCTTTTGTATTTTTTTTCAGTGAAAATGTAAAACCTGTGTTTTTGCGTTTTATGTTATATACCACGAAGTTTCTTGATTGGTAAATTTTTTGTATTTTTGCGTTTTTAGACGCCATTCCGCCATTCCGCATGTTACCAATCAAAGCCATTATCTTGATTTTTGTTCTTAATTCAAGTACGTAGGCAGGAACGTGTAGACGGTAGACCAATATGCTGGAATCGATTTGATGTGGCTCCCCGCTAGTAAATGATAATGATATTTATCATCCAGTCTATTTAAAAAAAAAAAAAAATTGTGCCTTCAAAATATTAAAATATAAAAGATATTTTTTAAAATATATATATATATATATATACGATACTATCAAAGCGTCCATAAAATGCAAATTTATGTAGATACTAGGAGACATCGCAGGTAATCTTGACACGAAAAAATGTGTAAGGAAGCGTTGAAGATCCATTAAAAATTCCTGAAGAAGGTTTCTTTCTATCATTTTTTAAAAATTTCTTGAAGATATAATAACTATTATATACTAATGGATATGTTGTGTGTGTTGCTGGCAGGCTAATAGGCAATGAAGATTTGCTTCGCCCTTTATATACTGAGAGGTATTAGTACAGTTTTATTAATTAGAAAGTTGTTCATTGCCGGCTCTTGGAATCTCATGAACTATTCTGAATGGAGAGATTGTTTAAAAAGGCTCTGATGATTTTTTTTCTTCATTGATTCGTTCATTTTTATGTATATGTTTTTTGGTATCTAAATTATGTACATGTGTGCCGCTTTTGAGTTATAAGAGTGAACGTCGTTAGTAAAGAAAAAAGAGTTATGTACATGTGTGCCGCTTTTGAGTTATAAGAGTGAACGTCGTTATACTTTTGCTTTTCTAATTCTCACGAGTCACCAGCCTCTTCCATTTTTTTGGTGATAATTAATTATTTTCACAGTCCCTTGAAAGATATTTTTGGTCTGAAAACCCAACACGATTCTCCATCTTTTTAAATCGGAGTGGACGATTTATCAAGTTGTTCATTTGCTATGATCTAAAATTTACATCTGGTGTAATTTTCTTTTTTTCGAAAACAATATAACTTCAATCATTAACGGTTTTCAATTAGTAATTAAAATATCTTTAAATAAAAATAAAGTTTGGCATGATTTTCATTTGATGGAATAAAAATTATACCTATATAACTATATATATATAATTCTAAATTTGATTTTTCTGAAAGTAATAAGTTCAAAAAATCTAAACCATCAGATTAACGGGAATCTTGGTTTAAGATAAACGTTTTCCACTCGTTTTGCCGTATCACCTCTATACTCTCTCCACCATTCTTCAAACAATCATTTTATTTTGTTTCCTTGATTTTTCTTTTCTCTTCATTTCTTCATTTGATGAGCCTTTGCTCCTTGTGAAAATCGAGGATTTTATGTGTATTTACATTTATTTTTCTTTTATCAAACCATTTATTGTTTTGTTTTCAGTATTCCGTTCTTTATTACAGGAGCATCCGCTAAAATAAACCAACAACTTTTGAGATGCATTCTTATTTGTCTCCAAGAATTTTTTTGTAGTCTTGAGAAATATATGCAATATACTTTCTTCAAGTTGTGTATCTTTCATAGTATTCAAGTTTGATTGCCGCTAACTTGTTATTTCTGAAAAATGAGTTTTCTAAAAACCAGCATTTTGCGATAGTAAAATCCTTGTTCTTGGATGCAACAAGTTTTCTTTGATCTCTTTTTAATTTTTCATTCTCTCTTTCCATTACTAGCAAATTTTCTCCTATTTTTCATTTTTTATTTAAACAAAAGAAAAGAAAAGACCTAAATTAGAGATTTATGCATGTCAAGCTCCAAGATGAAAAGCCTTTTGAAAGGCCTCCGATACATTTCTCAAGTATTTGGTAATCAAGTTAATTCCTCCTCTCATTTTTTTTTTGTTCACGCAAGTTCCTCCTCTCTCTTAAAAGTTTATTTGTTGTTGAATAAGAAACTATGATTAGTCCATTTGATCCCTTATAGTTATATAAAACTAGAATTCAGTTTTAAAATACTATGTATGGCCAATATTATAGACTAAAGACTATATCTCGTAGAAAGTTTGCATGCATTGTGATAACATTTGTATTGAATAAATAGCCAGTTAATCCCCCTTTTTGGGTGTTGGTACTAAAACTATGACAGAAAGTGGAAAAGAAGAAGAGATAGAGATAGGGAATCCAACGGACGTAAAGCATGTTGCCCATATTGGTTGGGATGGACCATCCGCTACTCCTGCCTCCGCACCAAGCTGGGTATGTATTTATGCATGCCTAGCTAGGAGAGTAATTTATTATTTGGTTTTAAAGTGGTCTATATTTGCATATTTGAAAGATGAACGAGTTCAAAACTGGAGGCGTGTTTGAATCTGGACAAGGAGGCGGAGAAGATGATTCCTCCGTGAAATGTATGTCGGAATGTGGCGCTCGGACCAGAGATTTACCAAAACTACCAAAATCTACGAGGAAAGCGGCATCCGAGAAAGGTTCTCCGACAAAGGAAATATCATCAGACAAAACTAAACGCCGGTCTTCAAAAAAAGGAACAACATCATCGTCAAGAAGATCAAAGGAAGTGTCCGAACTAAACGATCTTTCTTCATCACACGAAATTCCAAAGAAGTCGAAGAGGAAAAAGAAGACGAAAGAAACAGGAGGATCAACTAGATCGATCAGAAGATCTGACATGGATAACATGTCGGATTATATGTCTGAGACTGGTTCTGTAAGATCTATGCCTCAATTCGACAGCAGAGATGATTTTTGAAAAGGAGAGCCAGCAGACGAGAGTTTTTTCATGCTTAATGAATTTTCACTGAACATACCTATATCAGATTTTAGTTTCGTTTTTGTACTTGTACTATTATTTACTTAACAGAATATTTTTTGTACATCATCCGAATCTACCATCTAGGGGTGCAAGTGATATAAACAAACATTGATTGTCCAGCTCGTGTGTTCTGAGATGATCCAATGGAATACCGCATTTGTAATAGAAATAGAAATTTTATGATAATACTAGTGGTCTTCCGGCGCCGGATTTGTATATTTTATTCATAAATGAATTTACAATTTATTTAATGGTGTTAGTAAAGAAAATATGTTCAAAAATATGAAAATGAATAAATATTGAAAGTGAATGATTTTTTTCAGCTCCATTTGAAAATGGTTAGTGACCATAGCGTATTATTTATTTTCAAGTTGCTTAGGTCAATGTTGAATAATATAAGTGATTGTGACTGATCGATTCAATAAAAATAGAATAAAAAGTTGATAATCGTAAAATTGATGTTTGAGAAGGAAAAATATAAATGCTTGTGTTTGTTTTAGTGATCATCTTGTTAAAAGAAAGATAATAAATTTTTATCCTCTTAGAATAACAATCTTTGCATACTTTGTCAATGACAAAGATGTGGTATTTTGTTGGGGTTTTTATTGTGGTCGTATTGGTTAAAAACTTTATCTTTTAAGGGATTCTAAGTCTAGTAAGTAAATTCTTGCTAATATTCTTGTTAATACAATGTTTAGAAATATGAAAATGAAAATTATGTTGAAAGATTATATTTGTTTAGTTTAATTTTGCATATACTTTGATGTTTTTTTTTTGCAATTATAAATGTTTTATGAAATTCTATTATTTTAATATTGTCATTCATTATTTCAATTGTTTTTTTATTTGATGAAAACAACTCCTCATCGTATGTGCCTAGCCATTGTCTTTTACACAGTAGTTAAAATGCAATAATAATCGGTGTAATCTTAGTATGGATGTGATAATATTGTAATGTGTCCGATTTTGTTTGTTTCCATTTTGTTTAACTTGTAATACGGGTGGGTTAGAAAGTTAGTGAGTAACAGAAAAATACTTTTAAATTTAATGAGATTTGAAAAGTGCTATTCTCATTTGAAAATAATTTTAACTTTTTATATTTTGCTATTCTTATTAGAAATGTTTGTCATACCATTAAAAAAAATTTCAAGTATATATAACTTTTAACATTCTACTTTTACTATGATAATAAGTAGAATGAAGTATCTTTGAATATAAATCACGAATTATTTTGGGTCTTAAATATTTGTTTTTCTAATTGATTGGTACTTTCTTTATATATACATATTATTTTTAAATATATGATCTATGCATCAATAATATTTTCAAAATACTATTTTATGAACAAATTTCATATATGTACATATGGTAATTTTTAAATTTGTATATGTAAGGATATACTATTGTGTACAATACCAGCCACTTGAAAAATACCAGAATTTCATTAGGAGAGCAAGGATATGCACATCATGTTGTCGTGCTGCACTTATGAAGCGTTCAAGATTGTTTCCGGAAAAATTACCTGAATCTTGATAATTAGCCTTTGTTCAGAAACAGTCGGAGACCAGCCAATATGATGAATACATGAAGAGAAGCAACAATTTTGGATTATAGATTAATATATTTTAGCTCAGTCTTAAATGAGCTTATATTGTTCTTATTTTTATAGTATAGATTCCACTAAATTTGAAATGTTTTTGTTAAAAGATATTTTGTTTACCAAAAAATCATAGAAGATGGAACTCAGTGGAACGGAGAGATCTCATTGTGGTGGGTTCATAAACTACGCATGGGTTTTCTACACGGGCTAAGGTTTCAATGTACGCAAAGTTCAAAAAAAGTTCTAATCTACACGGGCTTTCTCTTAATAAGTTTTCTTAATTTTGATTCTTTATAACAATATTTCTACAAATACCTTGTTTTTTGGTAATCATATAAATTTAATAATTAATTAAAATTAAATCGAGTTTTATGAATAACTATTAGTAAATTAACCGAAAATAACTCAGAAATTGAATCAAAAACTTAGAGTATGCATGAATATTGTTTAAGAGAGCAAAGGCAAAATCAAGTTGTTTCCCATCCGCTTATGCAACTGCAACTGCAACTGCAAGTTAGTGTGAAAAGCGTGTCAAGAAGCTAATATTCAGATACACGGTCAACAATCTCAAAAGTCTAAGGCCAAAGTTGAAAGAAATAATCCAGATTCAAGGAGTAGCACACTTATAAAGGGCTATATGGCAAGATCATGACTGCTCCTATATGAAGCCACAAAACTTTTCCATGTCGTTTACCTTTTTTCAAGTGGTTCTGCCCCTGCAAATTTGAATTCCTCTTCCAAAGGCTACCAGTTCGTATCTACAGCTCCTGTTGTTCACCGGAAAAAAAACATCAGGACAGTGACTCAAAGACAGGAGATGGAAGCTGTTCAGCTCATGTCGTGGACCCAAAAAAGCACTGAGGACCCCATCAATGAATGGTCAGACGCTGTTTTTTGACAATCCATCCAGAGACAGCAACTTTGTTTCTAGTACTTGGCCTCATACTGCAGCAACAACGGTGGATGGAGAACCCTCAGTGTTTTCCCATCATATTACACAGATCAGCAGCAAACTGGTCGGAGTTAAATGATGTCTTATTCTCAGCCTGATTCTGTTACTGCCACATTATCCCAATGGAAAAACCTGCAGCCTCTTTACTGATGTCTTACAATTCCTTAAAGCTCAAGCAGTTCCAGCAGTAATGATTTTTTATTTATTTTTTTTTTTAATTTTAAAAAGTTAATGAACGGAAACGTTAGAATTGAATTTGGTAGCGTTAAAACCTTTTCAAAAATTGTAGGTATGCATTACGTTTTAGCAGTTTTGTGTTTTGAAATCTTCATAAGAAATGATAGAAAAAAAGTTTTATCTATGAATATGTTGTCAACAACTTCAATTCTAACGTTTCCGTTCATTAACTTTTTAAAATTTTTTTTTTAAAAAAAATCATTACTGCTTGAGCTTTAAGGAATTGTAAGACATCAGTAAAGAGGCTGCAGGTTTTTCTCTCTCTTTTTCGTGTTGTTTTGTGGGCCTCTCGGAGTCCCAAACAAACGTCCTCAGCTTTCTCTAACCATCTCGGGTCTTTCTCCTCGAGCTTTTTCGTGAACTTTGTAAGTGTATTTATAATGTTCCATTTTTTACAGTTAGCTTTAGAAGCTTAAGGTTCCTCTCTTTTCTCATGTTCCTTTAAACGTGATAGAGAACAAAGTTTCTTGTTAAGTGACTCAATAAGATTCTTATAGGAGAAGAAACTGCTCATGTTGATCGTCTCAGTTGAGTCATCTAGTTTCTTGTTATTCCTGACGACATTGTGATAATCAATTTATAAAACTATTACTTTTTTGAAGTTTAATGTTTGATTATTCACTATGTCAAAGTGGTTTGATTTTAAATGTGTATATATGTACTCTGTTCGGAGTACGGGAGCATGAGCTAATTAGAATCTGTTGACCCTTCGTTAGTACACTGCTTGATGCTGTTTTCTATTGAGGAGTAGGTATTAAGGATGGTGGACCAGAACCATTGATGTGAAATTTCAATATGATTAAATTCAAAGTACAAACTATCAGGGAATAGTTAGGGAAAAGAAAAGGAAAGCACTGGAAAAGATGCCATTATTTTAACTAAAGTTTTAGTGGAGATATATGGCAAACGTGCCTTCATGGGTGCATGATCCGGTGTTGAGACGATGGGGTCGTTCCCAGTGCTGTCGCATACAGTAGCCTCGACAGATGCATGTTAGTTCCACCACACGGTACTGATCGCTGACAGCTTTCTCGATTACAGGTGGTTCCCTTGCACTTTCTTAATTAGTCTCCATTAAATTACTCAGAGAAAAGAGAGAACGATCCACGCATATTGTCTCTGGAGCCACCGTTGAGGTCAATTATGCAAATGGTGGGTCAAAAATCTATCACGAATGTTGGTTTCGGACGACGTTGACGTCCGTCAGAGATGCGAGAGATCGTGAATCACTGATGCTTCGACTTGAAAGTATACTCTGATAGCTTGCGCTGAAAAGTGTAGGTTCTACCACCAATGTCTCTGGGAAATCGGTATCTGGTTTGTCTTGAACCCTGGACCATGCATCGCAATAGCTTCCTTTTAGATAATACTTACCGCCACTTACTCGGGGAGCCAAGTGGTGTCGTGTGAAACAAACCATGAGATGTCCAGACTGTTCAACAAATGTAACCCCAATAGAATTAAGGTCAAGTTCACTAATCCGACACTGAATTTATAACGCCCGACCGCCACGGCTAATGGGCCATCCACGCCCGCTCTCTCGGCCCGTGGGTCCCATCCCATCCGACGGTCGTTAGTTAAATTCCGAAGGCTCGAAATCATCGTTTACTGACCTTTCTCCATGCTTTGGCCTCACTCGCGCGCTATCGCGAATCACTTCACGATAGGTCACCCATTCTTCCACTACTCGGTTCAAGCACGCTTAACTCTAGAGTTCTTCGGGATGTGCTCGGAAAGGTAAGTCAACTTTGGTGACATAGGTAGCCAAATCAATTCTCTTAAGCCTTTCCACATATCACAACTCGGGATGTTACAATTCACCCCCTCTCAAAGAACGCAACGTCCTCGTTGCGCCCCACGACAAGTCTCAAGACGCCTATCGGGTCAGAACCGAGACAGCTAACCAGCTCTGATACCACTTATAACGCCCGACCGCCACGGCTAATGGGCCACCCACGCCCGCTCTCTCGGCCCGTGGGCCCCATCCCATCCGACGGTCGGTCGTTAAATTCCGAAGGCTCGAAATCATCGTTTACTAACCCTGCAATCACCACCTGACCTTTCCCCATGCTTTGGCCTCACTCGCACGCTATCGCGAATCACTTCCCGATAGGTCACCCATCCTTCCACTACTCCAGCTCAAACACGCTTAACTCTAGAGTTCTTCGGGATGTGCTCGGAAAGGTAAGTCAACTTTGGTGACATAGGTAGCTAAATCAATTCTCTTAAGTGACTCAATAAGATTCTTATAGGAGAAGAAACTGCTCATGTTGATCGTCTCAGTTGAGTCATCTAGTTTCTTGTTATTCCTGACGACATTGTGATAATCAATTTATAAAACTATTACTTTTTGAAGTTTAATGTTTGATTATTCACTATGTCAAAGTGGTTTGATTTTAAATGTGTATATATGTACTCTGTTCGAGTACGGGAGCATGAGCTAATTAGAATCTGTTGACCCTTCGTTAGTACACTGCTTGATGCTGTTTTCTATTGAGGAGTAGGTATTAAGGATGGTGGACCAGAACCATTGATGTGAAATTTCAATATGATTAAATTCAAAGTACAAACTATCAGGGAATAGTTAGGGAAAAGAAAAGGAAAGCACTGGAAAAGATGCCATTATTTTAACTAAAGTTTTAGTGGAGATATATGGCAAACGTGCCTTCATGGGTGCATGATCCGGTGTTGAGACGATGGGGTCGTTCCCAGTGCTGTCGCATACAGTAGCCTCGACAGATGCATGTTAGTTCCACCACACGGTACTGATCGCTGACAGCTTTCTCGATTACAGGTGGTTCCCTTGCACTTTCTTAATTAGTCTCCATTAAATTACTCAGAGAAAGAGAGAACGATCCACGCATATTGTCTCTGGAGCCACCGTTGAGGTCAATTATGCAAATGGTGGGTCAAAAATCTATCACGAATGTTGGTTTCGGACGACGTTGACGTCCGTCAGAGATGCGAGAGATCGTGAATCACTGATGCTTCGACTTGAAAGTATACTCTGATAGCTTGCGCTGAAAAGTGTAGGTTCTACCACCAATGTCTCTGGGGAAATCGGTATCTGGTTTGTCTTGAACCCTGGACCATGCATCGCAATAGCTTCCTTTTAGATAATACTTACCGCCACTTACTCGGGGAGCCAAGTGGTGTCGTGTGAAACAAACCATGAGATGTCCAGACTGTTCAACAAATGTAACCCCAATAGAATTAAGGTCAAGTTCACTAATCCGACACTGAATTTATAACGCCCCGACCCGCCCACGGCTAATGGGCCATCCACGCCCGCTCTCTCGGCCCGTGGGTCCCATCCCATCCGACGGTCGTTAGTTAAATTCCGAAGGCTCGAAATCATCGTTTACTGACCTTTCTCCATGCTTTGGCCTCACTTTCGCGCTATCGCGAATCACTTCGATAGGTCACCCATTCTTCCACTACTCGGTTCAAGCACGCTTAACTCTAGAGTTCTTCGGGATGTGCTCGGAAAAGGTAAGTCAACTTTGGTGACATAGGTAGCCAAATCAATTCTCTTAAGCCTTTCCACATATCACAACTCGGGATGTTACAATTCACCCCTCTCAAAGAACGTTAACGCCCCGCGGCGCCTTACCAACAAGTCTCAAGACGCCTATCGGGTCAGAACGAGACAGCTAACCAGCTCGATACCACTTATAACGCCCGACCGCCCACGGCTAATGGGCCATCCACGCCGCTCTCTCGGCCCGTGGGTCCCATCCCATCCGGCGGTCGTTAGTTAAATTCGAAGGCTCGAAATCATCGTTTACTGACCTTTCTCCATGCTTTGGCCTCACTCGCACGCTATCGCGAATCACTTCACGATAGGTCACCCATTCTTCCACTACTCCAGTTCAAGCACGCTTAACTCTAGAGTTCTTTCAGGATGTGCTCCGGAAAAGGTAAGTCAACTTTGGTGACATAGGTAGCCAAATCAATTCTCTTAAGCCTTTCCACATATCACAACTCGGGATGTTACAATTCACCCCTCTCAAAGAGCATAGCGTCCTCGTTGCCCTGACAAGTCTCAAGACGCCTATCGGGTCAGAACCGAGACAGCTAACCAGCTCTGATACCACTTATAACGCCCCGACCCGCCCACGGCTAATGGGCCACCCACGCCCGCTCTCTCGGCCCGTGGGCCCCATCCCATCCGACGGTCGGTCGTTAAATTCCGAAGGCTCGAAATCATCGTTTACTAACCCTGCAATCACCACCTGACCTTTCCCCATGCTTTGGCCTCACTCGCACGCTATCGCGAATCACTTCCCGATAGGTCACCCATCCTTCCACTACTCCAGCTCAAACACGCTTAACTCTAGAGTTCTTTCAGGATGTGCTCCGGAAAAGGTAAGTCAACTTTGGTGACATAGGTAGCTAAATCAATTCTCTTAAGTCTTTCCAAATATCACAACTCGGGATGTTACAGAATTTCTCTCAATAACTTGAATCCCGAAGCTTCGAAGAACATGTACCTGCAATAGAGAAGTAAGCAGAGCTTTCTCCATTTTCTCTGTCGGCATAATAACTTCTCCTTCCTATAAAGGCCCATTGTTGCGATTATAAAAAACCCATAAAGAAACAGAGACGGATATTTACAGGGTACTTACAGCGTAGATGTGGATGGTACGATGGATCAGGAGATGAAGACGGGAAATTATTTCTGCGGAAACCATGTTCTCCAATGACTGTTCTCTCTCACCGGATTCAAAACCTTTGTGACATCACTCGATGCAATTCTTGTTATAAGCGTTTTTTGCCAAGGTGAGGGTGTATTGTGGCCCAAATGTTTCTAACCTCTCCTATGATATCTGAAAAGCAAGAGGCGATATGATTATCTATGTGTAGTGCTACAATGGAGGAAGGAAAGAGAACTTAATGAGAACCTTAGAAGATGATGCGCTCGAGTAAATGCAAGAGAGTGGGACGAAGTGTATAAATCACGTAAGTGCTCGGATTTAAATAGCGTATAAATGAAAACAGAGGACGTTACGAAGAGTTCTTCGGAGGAGGTATATTCAGAAGGCAAGCAACGACTGTACTTTGTATCTCGATCTTCAAAAAATGTTAAAACCCTATCGACATTGGGCTTGAACAAAATAACAGCATAAAAGGCCTAATATTAAGACTTGCAATAAACGTAAACAGATGAATTTGGCCATTAAAATTTTGTGTTCACAAAAGATTGAATCTGGAGGTGACACGTGGCGCAGAATGCCCCCTTTTCCCAAACTGACGTGGATGCAGGAGAACCCAAGGCAAGTCTACTTTATTATATAAAGACTAGTGGTTTTCCGGTGCTACGCGCCGGGTTCGTATATTTTATTTTGTAATGAATTTATATATTTTATAGTTTTAGCAAAGAAATTATTATCAAAAATATGAAGATGAAAATATGTTGAAAGAGAATGATATTTTTCGATCCATTTGATAGTGGTTATCGACCATAGTGTATTATTTTGTTTTAAAGTTGTTTAGGTTAAAGAGGAATAACATAGGTGGTTGTGACTGATTGATTCAGTTTAAATTGAATAAATAGATGATAGTCGTAACCAAGTAAATTTAGTTGAAATTTAAAATAATGTGAAGTTGATGTTTGAAAAGGAACAATGTAAATGCATGTGTTTGTTTTTGTAATTATTTTTTTTGAAGAAACCATAAATTAAAATATAAGAAACCCCATTTGAAATTGTAATATTGCAGATATTATAGACGACTTTCCTTACATATGGGATAGCTTATGTTTCTACAAAGCCATTGATCAACGCAAGCTTAATGAAATTTCTGGCCGCAAGAAAGAGATCATAGGTAGTTTCTATAGTTGTAATTTCCAAAGTATACAGTGCATGTATCGTTTTCTTCTTCCATAGATGGAGCTCTATTAGTTCCCTCAAGAACGGTGATGATAAGGTCGACGTCAAGTCTTGCAGTTGTGTCTGGGTTGTTGTCCGTGATGGTAAGAGTAATTTTGAAGATCAGAATTTATGTTATTGACGCTGTTAGTACATTCGTCACATATTGGACAGTCTTATCAGTAAGCATTGTGGAATCAGGGTGGTTTATGTTATGTTATGTTAACATGAATTCCATGCATTTGATTGTTGAATCAGTTAAATTACTTTTTTTGGTGATATATAGAAGCTGAAAATGAACGATAGATTGTTGTGTGGTGGATATGTGGTCTTGATAATTTAACCAAAATTTGAAAATTTGTTTTTGTATATATATTTTTTCCTGTAGACGTTGGGTGCTATATAGAATATAGCTTTTATTATTTTAGTTACGTAATGAACTCTGATGGTAAGAGCGTTACACAGTCCTATATTTGGGATTAGGGACAATCGAAAACTGCTTCTAGATTTAGGGAGTTCTTAATATTTTACTCTATGGTGCATTTTGGTATTGTTGATATAGAATACAGGGACTTCACATATAGAGTCATGAAATCATGTTTCTTGGAATACCTCTGGCTCACGCAATTCAATTAGGAGACCTCGTACTTGTACGACAAGTAAATGAATTCCTGACTCTTGTGGAGTCTATCTTGAAAGCATTGAATTGGTATAATATATCTAGTTTTTTTACCAAGCGACACCAGTGTTTGAGTAACATTTAACAAAATGTAAATATTTAATTAGTCTGAATTTTAATAGGAAAGTACGTATTCCTGTTTTGTTCATGTGTAATGGTAGTTGTTCGATAGGTATGCAGGGAAATGATGTCTTGATTTTTTGGCCTACACTTGCTTTTACCCGACTCTTTCTTGGCTATCTCAGGCTCATCTACATGTCTGGGTTAGATGATCCAATTAGTCCGAGTCATAGGGTCATAGCCTTTCAGACTTTAGCCATCTTCGCCAAAGCTGTTCTTCTCCTAGTCAGAGCAGAGCTATGCAAAACTAATATGTCTTTGTAAGGAATACTGCTCAGGCTTTGAGGAACATAGATGTCCCAAAATCAGTTGTCCTAACTTAAGAAAATGTGGATACTGGCAAAGAAATATGTATAAGCAAACACATGTCACCTTAGACAGAAAATTGGATCAATACCTTAGAATATCCAACATTGCATAATTTCAAGCGAAGTGCAGGTGGAGATGACAAATTTTCTTTACAAAGAGACCCGAATTTGAATAAACACATAAAATTATCAAACATCTATATATCAGGTGCTTAGAAAACTCGGAGTTTGTAAAGTTGTCCACCAAATGAAGTTGTTCGCAAATTTCAGTGACCAAATATTTTTTTTTTTCGTGTCTCCGCCTCTTGATGACCACATCGTAGCTGTCTTCAAAAACGTTGAGAACTGGACTGGTCTCCCTAGCGATTCTTGTAATGAATGTAATAAAGGTTAGGATGATAGCTATCGTCATTTTGTGAGAACTTTCATTATTAGGATAGGGTTGTATGTGACTTACTTGTCCTCAGATTTCACCGGCTTTGTTGATATTTCTGGCCACCAAAACCTCGGCAGTGTTGGCGCAGCGCCCGACTTTCAATTCGGCAAGGAAGGTCTATGAATTCGCCATCGTCGGAATTGGTTGTCAGAACAAACTATTCTTCTGGATCTCATTTTAGTTGTGCTGTCCATAGTTGGAAGATGAGATATTTATACTCAATGTTTCAGCCGGTTATTGTGGGATGCGAAGAGGTCGATTCAATGCTATCTAGTGGGAGGAGTGGAATAATAACGCTAAAGCTCGAAATTAAGCATGTACTAATGGAAACTTGAGACGTTGTGGAGTCGATCTAGTTTCTTAAATTTTGGCTGCTATTCTACAGTGTCGGAGCGTGAAGAGGAAGAGGAAACCTAAAATAATTGGGCTTGCCATTTTGTTTTTAAAAGCCCATCTGCAAATTATGAAAGCAAATTCAGACTGAGCAAAAGACATAAAACGCAGAATCAGCTTTTGTTTGGTTATGCCACGTGGCGCAAAGCCCCCCTCTCTCCAGGATGATGTGGACGCAGGAGAAGTCATCACAAGTCTACTTTATATATATAAGATAAGATAATAATAAGATATCCAGTGTTTTAAGAAAAAAATTATCTGTTAAATTAATATCAGAATATCATAGTTTTTATGTCTGAAAAGTGAAAACTCAGGTCTTAGTCGAACTTGAAGCTAATCGTAAAAACAACAAACAGTTCTTGATTTGCCATGGGGAAATAACATGTGGCTTCCAAAGAAATCGAGGGAAAAGACAAAAGAAGCCCCAAAGGAAGGATCACTGATCTCGGAGCTTGATCCGGCGAGACCTATAATCTCTGTGTCCGTTCTTGTAACATTGATTATTGGAATCCCACAGAGGCAAAGAGAGACCAGTTCGTTATTGATATGTTTCAGCAAATTATATCCGCAACAATATGCAATTGCGTGGACCATAAAAATGGTTGAGAAAAATACCCTCAACAAAACCTTTTAGTAAAAAAAGAGACAGAAAGCAAAACAACCCCTTCTGGCCTAATTAGCTAAAGCTTTGACAGCTTTCTCTGCAGCATCATCCAAATCATCAGCTGTTATGAGTTTCATTCCACTTTCCTTGAGGATCCTCTTTCCCTGTTCAACATTTGTTCCTTCTAGCCGAACCACCACTGGTACTTTCAGCGACACCTATCATGGTTTGGTTTTCACACAAAACTCAGTCTAAGAGTTTTGAATTAATATATGTGAAAATATGGCCTTCATTTTCTCACCTCTTTTGCAGCATTCACAATTCCACTAGCAATCACATCACATTTCATTATCCCACCGAATATGTTCACCAATATTGCTTTCACTTTATCGTCCGACGTCAGTATCTTAAACGCCTCCACCACCTATTATTTTTATTTTATGTGTCACAAACCTTTGGTTCAACTGGTTATATAATCTACAACTTTGATAACCAGGCAGAAAGTAACGATGTCCTTACCTGGTGTTCAGAAGCGTTTCCACCAACGTCAAGGAAATTGGCGGGAGTCCCACCGTGCAATTTAATGATGTCCATGGTTGCCATTGCCAATCCAGCACCATTCACCATGCAACCAATTTCTCCATCTAATCCGATATAGTTCAGGTCAACTTTTGCAGCAGCCACCTACGAGAAGCAAACACACTTACCCTCATCAAGCTTGATACTGGAATCAAATGTATAACATAAAACTTTGATGTTGAAGAAGAAGAAGAAGCATAAAAAGTAATACTTCTGCTTTCATTAACCTTAGATTGTTATGTACAAAAGAGTATCAGCTATCAACCAACTAACTGACTATGAAAGACTAAACAAACCAGTTATTCTATCCAACATACATAATAAATATCCTTTTAACATTTTCTTGGAGGTAAACATCCATAAGTTCGACATAGCATTAGATCTCTTGACAAAGAAAGTATAGTGCAAGAGACAGTGGATGGACCATACCTCGCGTGGATCCTCCTGTGTTGGATCACGAAGAGCGAAAACTTCTTTCTGTCGGAAAGCAGCGTTATCATCAAAATTCAATTTGGCATCAGCAGCTACCAATTGATTAGTAGATGTCTCAGCGAGGGGGTTGATCTAACAGGTAAATGTAAGGGTTCAGCACAAAAGAATTAATGTGTATAAATACGACACTGAGATTGTGTGAGAGAGAGAGAGAGAGAGCTGACTTCCAACATTGTGCAGTCAGACTTGCGGAAGAGTTCGTATAGCTTCTTCACTTGTTCAATAGATTCTTTTCTGTCAGCAGCTTTGGGAGCCAGACCATCCACAACCTTAGCAGCATCTTCATCAGTAATCCCTGCAAATACATCAATCGGTACCTACAGAAACCCCACGGTCAAAACAGATCCCTTACAGATCGTTATGTACAAAAGAGTATCAGCTATCAACCAACTAACTGACTATGAAAGACTAAACAAACCAGTCACAACCTTAATAATCATGTCAGGGAACTTGTCAGCAAGATCTTCAATGCTTGTACCACCCTTTTTACAGGCAATTATCAACTGAAACAAGCAATGAAACCGTTACAGAGATTGCTTTCAAGTGTGAAGAAGAAGATCATGTCTAAAAGCAATTTTATCATTCGTGTAGCATACCGGTCCAGCAGATTTACGGTCGAGAATAATGGAGAAGTACATCTCATTAACGAGTGACAATTTCTCACACAAGTAAACCTGAAGAAGATACAAAGAAGTTTTAGATAACACAAGAAAAAACACCCAGATATGAGGAGGAGGTTCAAGAAGATCACAAACCTTGCTGACAACTTTGCCTTGAGGGCCAGTTTGTTTGGTGACGAGTACTTGTCCTAGCATCTTTCCTAGAATAATATGAAATAGGATCAAGAACTCGGAGACAAAAGAAATAAACATAAACAAGAAACCAATCCTGTAACAAACAATACCAGCAATGTCTTGAACCTGATCGCGGTTGACAATGTGAACACCACCCTGAAGACCGCTCTTGAAGGTTCCAAGACCTCTTCCACCAGCCAAGATCTGGCTCTTAACCACCAACTGTTAACACGAAAATTTTGCAATAACGTTAAAGATCTCTTCTTTTGTCAAAAGTAAGTCTCTCTCAATCAAAACAGAGTACCACCTCGGTTTCATTAGGGAAAACTTGTTCGATGGCATTTTTAACATCATCCAGTGAAGAAACAGCGACTCCCTTTGGCACATTTACTCCGTATTTACCCATCAGCTCAGCTCCCTGAAAAAATTGAGAAAAGGAAAAGAATTACATTTTCATTTTCAGGCGATGCGATGAAACAAACGGATCCTAGATGCCTTAAACCAATATACAGAAACTTTTGCTTCAATCAGTTATCGGTTTAATCAATACACAACAGGCAGATCGTACTCAAAAGAAGGAGAAGAAGAACCTGATACTCGTGGATGTTGAGACGGCGGAGCTGTTGGTGCTGCCATTTGCCGGCGACGGAGAGAGATCTCGACACGAGCTTCTTTACCAATCCGCTCATTCTTTAGGGAAATAAATGAAAAATGGATCGCTGAAGAGAAGGAGAGAATAGTTGATGAAGTCTAGGGTTTTCGATCTTCTCCGGCTTTTTTTTTTTGGTCAAATTCGTTCTTCTCCTACTTTCCCAAACAATCTCAATTGATTTGTTTTTTTTTTCTTTTAACATTTTTATTAAATTTAATTCTCTTTAAACCTTCTTTTTGTCCCAAGAAAAAAGAGAAAAGTACATACAAAATAATCATTTTCTATTTGACAGTAAAATTCAAATAAGAGATTTATCAAATTTTTCATCTACGAATGGCAAGCTTTTAATTAGTTTAGAAATTATTCAATTTTGTGAGGATTCTCAAATACTACCACCACCTCCCGAGAGAAATCAACTACATAAAGCTCATTCATTGTTCATCTTGAAACAACTCCTATTGTTCAGTTTGTGATGATGAATTTGCTGCCGTTTGCACTCATATCCTCAGTTTTAATCCCCTGTATATCAAAAGAGAAACATTTGAAAAGATGTAATCTCAATTTTGTAATAATTTAAAGAAAAAAATTCAGTGCTTATGTGTCTATCAATTAGGTAGTTAATAAAAAAAGAGATCCAATTCAATTAATATGTCTCGCTAGATACATTAAATCATTAACTATATAATATAAGAGCATTCACATTGGTGGACCTCATATGGGAATCCTTAGCCATTATTAAAGTATTATATTCTTTTTTTGAATAGTTAAGAACTCTTAGCATAAAAGTCCGTCCGTAGACTCCAATTACGAGTCCTTAGAAAAAAAAATTCCTAAACATAAAGATACAATAATTATAAAATCTTTATCCCCAAATTTATTCCAAATTTGTATAAGCCATACGTTAATTATAAGCCATACGTTTAATTATAAGCAAATTAGTTTGTATACTTATTTTTAGAACAAGTATAAAACTCATAGTTTAGAACAAGTATAAAACCCGACAAGTATAAAAAGAAGATACGAACCATTAGTTTAGAACTAATACGTACGTTTAACTGAACGAATAACCATTTTGAAGACATGAACTACAACTATCAGTGAAATCAACGATTTGGAACTATGAACACTAAGGCTACTTCAAATTAGTTACGGAAGATACGGAAAACAACATGCATCCTCATTAAAACCCATTAATCAACAAGAGAAGGCAGAGACTTACGTTGATTATCGGATTCGATCGGTGTCGAGAGAGATCGCCTTTTCGCCAGACCGACTTTTTTTCTCGTGATATCTCCAAACTAATAGTTTTTTCTTTCAACGCGCAACACATGCGTTCCTCGGCCCAATGGCTAGACTCCACGTCGATACGGACTTGATCCGTAAACCGCTTATTTAAGGATTGCTCCTTACCATTCCTTCTTTTTTAATATTTTCCCACACGTGTTAACATATGTTAACGAGCTAAGGATTTGTTGTGAGACGCCGTTGCGGCTGCTCTAATGTGCTAGAAAATATTATATTAACCCAAAATATTAAAAGCAAGTATACCTTCTTACATAAAAGCTACGGAATTACTTAATATGATTACATATTTATGAAAATTAATTATTATAGATAATAAATATTTGATAACAATTTGTGTATCATTTTTATTTTTGTTTAATTTTATATCACTAAAAAATTAAATAATCATATTAACCATATAATAAAAAATAGATTTTTTGTTACATTTTATATTTTGAATTTTTAAAACATCTTAATTGTTTTTCTTATAACAAGATACAAAAGATCATAAAATCGTATTAATATGAATTTTTATGCAATAGACATTCACATATAACATATATAAATATATAAATTTTAATACCGTTTATATGTACCATTTAAAAACACACAAATATGTTAATTTTGGAATTTGCATTGAAAAAGTATTGAGTCATGAATATTTAATTTTGAAATTTTCATCAAAAAAATATCACATCAAAAATTATGAGATCAGTGGTTTAAATTTTTTGTTACATAGAATATACAAATGTTAATAAAATCATATGAGTAGGAAGTCTCAATAATAAATGTTTATATTCTTGCAAGGAAAAATTTATGGCGATAAAAACGGACATGAGTAAGGTATATGATAGAGTACAGTGGCAGTTCTTACACCGGTTACTGTTAAAGATGAGATTCTCAGAGGCATGGGCTTCCTTGATGATTAAATGTATATCTTCAGTTAGTTATAAGGTTCTTTTAAATGGACAACCAAAAGGTCTGATTGTTCCGGAGCGGGGACTGAGACAGGGAGATCCATTATCCTCCTATCTGTTCATCTTATGTACAGAAGCTCTTATTGCTAATATAAAAAAGAAGGAGCGGGAAAAAAGGTTAACATGTTTGAAAATAGCACGGGGAAGTCCGGCGATAACACATTTATTATTTGTGGACGATAGTTTGTTTTTTTTTAAGGCTATAGCGGAAGAATGTAATGAATTTAGGCTAATAATGAATTTATCCATAAAATGATAAATGTTATCAAAATAATATATTTAAAACCAGAATAGTAAATATTATATAAACTACAAAATGAAATTAACGTAAAATATTAAAAAATATATAGAACAAGAAAACTAGGATTAAAATATTAAATAACACTAAAATTTGACAAATAATAAAATATAATATAAATATAATTTATGAGAATACAGAGATAAGGTTTTTTATTCATTTTTTTTTGTCTCACTGTTTTTAAAATCTAAATTATAGAGAATATATAATGTTTGTTGATTATTGTTAGTTTGTTGATGTTTTATGATTTGTGATTGTTTATAATTCTCTCAGTACTAATATTATATTCCTTTCCAGTTCACAAATACAATAAGTATATATAAAAAATAAGTTTTAAATTTCAGATCCAAATTTTCTGATTTGATTATTACGATACAAAAGATTTTGATCCAACTTCTACATTGTATAAATAAAACTATAAAACAAAAGAATATCATATTTAATACATTGATTACCAATATGAGTATTGAAGTTTTATAATTTATAATACTAATTTAAATTTTGAATTTTATTTAATTTTTTTTTTTAAAAAACATTAAAATGAAATATTGTTAAGTATATATATATATATATATATATATATATATATATATATATATATTACCGCACAATGTGCGGGACATCAACTAGTTTATATTTTATTTTATAAAATTTTAAATCTCAATTTCAAAATCCTACCTCTTAACTTTAAATTCCAAGGTTTATATTATTAACTTTAGATGTATAAATGTATATTTATCTATTTAATGAAATATTTTGGTCATTTTAATTCTTAGAGACTATATTTGTGACAAAAAAAATTTAGGATTATCCTAGAGAATTTCTCAAAATGATATTTCCAATTCGATTTTAACCAAAAACATAATATAATTACTTATGAATGGAAATCTTTCAATGTTGCGGATAACTTTATGGATACTAGTTGATATGTAGGGAAAACAATAACACAACTCTACGGTTACTGATTCAACATACATAAGTTTCTGAATGTTTTGGATATACATGGACATGACAATGAAAGATTAAACGAGGATAAATGCATCAATTGAAAATAAACCTACAGCTTTGGATGATCCTCATACACAACATTATTGAAAGCCTTTTCGCGAAATTTATGTGGAACCGGTTTTCTTCCGGAGCCAATAGGAGAGCAAGAGAATGACTCCTAGAAAGACGTTAAAGAGACAAACCAAACATAACCCAATCTTAATCAACCTCAGCTCCTTCTGTCTAGACCCTTCGTCTCGGGTCATTTTAAGGTCTTCGATATGGAGATGAACACCAGGATCTCTTAGCTTAACCTTGCTACCCAACAGAGCCGAACCACAAGTCCCTTGAACGTTGCTGTTCACGTAGATGTTGATCCTGCAACCACTCTGACTTGCTACGTCTATATCCCTAGGTGCTACCATCACTGCCCCGACATTTCTCCCGTTCAAGTTGATTCCGCCAACGCCGGATTCAGGCCCTGGAAAATCATCTTCTTCACCTTCCATTTTGTTGTTGTTGGATAATTCAAAATGAGACGGTCCCATTCCTTTGGGAGCATGATATTAGCTCTATATGCTTTGCTTGGTTCTTGGGGTTTCCCAAAGTTCTTTATCTTTTCCTACAACTAGAAGCAAAGTGCTATATTCTAGGATTTGCATAACTAGATTCATTACCCACCCTAAAAAAATATTGCTTAATAATCCGCAGATAAGGGGTAGAAATACCCTCTTGATCACACACATATACACGTTTAAACGTTTTAACGCAAGTAAAACATACAACTCTGAGCTATATGAAATGCAGATACGAAAACACATGGCTTTAGTTATACTCAAGAGCAAAGTATCACATGAAGTTTGAAACGAACCAGAAACTGCATAATTCCTAAGGGCACCAAATCGCCCCATCAAGACAGATAACATTCCCTCTCTTAACTTATGATCATGTTGGTGGGTTATACTCTCTCTTCCAGAACACAACAAAGAGGAGAGAGCCTTTTATTATTTTTGACAGAAGTAAATGAAACGCATCAAAATATCAAAATCTAGGTTCCGCAATTTCATTGTGGCACTTGCATGAAAAGAAAGAAAAAAATAGTCCTGGAAAACGATCTTTGAGCAGGAGCAGCATCAATCGTAGAAGTCAGTTCGTATCTTTTCACTGACAGTAGAACCGAAATTAGGACCTCCCTTGCGATATTGGATAAGAAACTCGACCGGATATCCCTTCAATTTATGAGGAACAAGGTCCAAATCCTGAAACGTCAAGGCTGAAAATAGCCATTGCGTCGAATAACAAAGAAGTGAGACTCAAACAGATCATGTAAAGAGAACTCAATTCACTTATGTGAAGAAATGACTAACCCTTGTCAGATACAAGTGTATCGGTTGTAAGCGCATTGATTTGATCCAAATTGAATATCTGGGGAGAGGGTAGAGGGAATGGGACTTTGTTCACCATGAAATCCCTAGGACCCGCCATTGCCTAGAACAGATTGTAACAAATATGAAATTAGTTTCATTTGGAAAACAAAACCAAGAATCCTTAACAATCTAGGCTTCTATAGCTTCAGATAAGCTTTCCCTGACAAAGTAGCACCTAAAAGATCATTGGAGTATCTACCGAAAACGGTGAATGATTTGATCTGTTACCTTAGCAATTGGAAATGGAAGCTTCACATATCGAGGCCATTCACGAATCATATCAAACATGATCTCTGCCTGCAAGGAAAAACTTGAAAATCAAGCCCATTGAGCTGCTACAGTGAGAGAGACAATGAAGGACCATATGAATTTACCAAGTCATGAGGGGTAAAGACATCTGGACCACCCAATTCATAAATTTTCCCCATGCTGGAGCCATCATCCTTTAGAGCTGCAACGATTGCAGCAGCAACATCAACCACATATACGGGCTGGAATCTGCAATGAAGTTATGGTTAGGGAAAGAAATAGATCTTAGTCACTGTAAGTTGTTATGAACCGTTGAAAAGAAGAATTAGACAAAGGTTTAGGACATACTTGGTGGTTCCACCACCTATGAGCGGGAGGAAACCATATTTTTTAACGAACATTGCCCAGGGGTTCAAGATTCTGTCTTCTGTACCAATCATGGTCGCAGGTCTCATGACTGTCGCCTAGGAAACAAATATACAATCATGAACTGACTAGAAGCAGAAGGCTGATGGCAAAATGCATATGTAAGCCATCCCAGGTTAATTGTTGCTTTCAAAATTTACGACTTTAGAGCTCAATAATAACATCATATAATGACTGTTTACAGTCCAACACAAGAAAAAAATCTAAAAGATCTATACCTTATATCTGAAAATAATGAAACAAAAATATTTCAGTGATGATTACAGAAGAGAGTTTACCTCAGGCAGCGCGTTCAAGACAGCTTCCTCAGCAGCAGCTTTTGCCCTCTGCATTCTTGAAGGAGATGACACAGAAGCTCCAAGACAAGAAACTTGAATAAATCTCATTATCCCACCATGTTCCTTGGCCACCTGAAACAAACAAATCCACCAAGCCCCAACATAATTAGACATAAACAAAAGAGCATGACATTGCAGACGTATCATCCTGAAGGTTAAAAATCTTTAGCTCATTTCAGATTCAGAAGCGCACAACAATATCAGGACTTAAAAAATGGAAACATCTTCACCAGAGTTTCCGGAGATAGTCTATCAGGATTCAAACACATACCAATGCAAGTTTCTCGGCCATGTGATGATTCACCTCTTCGAAACTGAAATTTCTGGTCTCGTACTCTCTTCCTGGGGATTAGAATATACATCATCCAGAAAAAAAGGTAAAGGAGCAGTGTTGCTATTTAAAAGATCTAATAAAATAGAAAAAAAAATAAGTACCAATGAGATTGATAACGACATTAGCCTTTGCCATGACAGCCTTAATCGAGTCTTCATCTCTTGGATCAAATTTCATCGGTACTACCTGGTATAAAGAGGCAACAAACAATCACATAAAAAAAAATATGTCGACCCAAAACTGTGTGCTGGAGGCATACCCTCAAAAGCATTGTGTTAAACAAAAGAACACATTACCTGTCCTAAATCTCCCATCAACTTGAGATGTCGAGGATTGTCCTCTGAGCCTCGGAAAGGAACTAGCACTTGTGATCCCATTTTAGCTGAAAAAAAGACTCATTTACAAGTAATTAGAAACCCCAAAAAAATGTAAAGGAAGAACAAGATTGATTTACCCGGGTCCGGGTGGGTAATAGGAATGTTAAACCAAACTCACCAAGCTGCTGCACAAGATAACGACCAAGAAACCCAGTGGCTCCAAATACCGTAGCTACAATGCCACTACCAAAGCAAAGGAGAAATCAAGATTTCACTATACTAAAACCTGCTGCAAACCCCTAAATGATGATACATTTCTCTATAAAGGCAACACTACACAGGAGATACATTCTCTAAAAAAGATAACAATGTGGAGAGAAATGGGATACCTGACGGAAGATCTGCCACCAGTACCCTTGCGAGCGAGGTGTCCCACGCCCTTTGTTGCAAGGGAAGACGAGTATCGATGATTATCTGAGGCAGAAAACCCATATATCTCATTAAGCAACCTAGAAATGCGAATGGGATTAAATCAATGGCAGAAACTTAACGGTGGTGATCGAAGGCTCCATAAAGCGATCTGAGAGAAGACGATGAATAGATCGAGGCTCCTCCGCCGAGGGGCCGTTGGATTAATCTCCTGGAAACTGCCTGCATCCTCGTGAGACAACGACACACAGATGAAAGAGAGAGAGAGAGAGAGAGAGAGAGAGAGAGACGGAGAAGAGACAGGATTTGCTGCCGCGAGGATGCAGATACATGGGCTCGGCCCAAAAACAAGATTTTGGTCACTTAAACCCATGTGCCTCACAATGGGGATTACCACGTTGTTCTGCGAAGTATAAGTCTGATTGAAACGAAGTCGTTTGATTTTCAACAGTAAACTAGGGGTGTGCATAAAAACCTAATCCTAAATTTTGAACTGAATCTTCCTCAAAAGAAAAGAAAAGAAAACGAATTCAAACCGAACAGAATTATGTTTTTATGATATTCTAGATTTTGAAACCAAACTCGAATCTGAATGGATATAGGAAAAATCCCAAAAAATATCAAATTCAATCTTAAATAAGTATTCAAAATATTCAAAAATTTTTAATACATACTTAAAATAATTATTTATATATAAATAATTAATTTAAATACTTAGTTTTAATTTATATTTTTAGTATATGATCAAATATGAAGTTTTTATGTTTTCACCATTATATTTGCAATTTTATTATGAATAAATTTGTTTCTAAATTTTAAACAATATTACTTTATTTTTGAAAGATAAATAACATTTCATACGTTATATATTCAGTATTTTTAATTCATTTATGTTTCATTCCTCTTCACAACTACTTATGAATCACCACAACAAATTATGTAAAATGGCAAGTTAGTGAACTATATTTTCAAGTCACAAGAAAATATTTGGGTAATCAGAACCTGAAATTAAATCCAAAAATAAAATGGGATTAAATGGATTTGCTATGTTTTACTATATTTGAACCTGATCCGAAGAAACCCAAATCCAATCCAACCAAACTTCAAAATTAACAAATAGGAGTAAATCTGAATAGAATAAGATTGAATATTAGAAAGCTCATGCATATCAAAACACTATTAAAAGCCGCATATGAAGCACTCTGAGGGTGTCCAGCTAGGATAGGAAAATCGACAAGTAGTATTTCGGCAATCGTCCACGTCATTAATGAGTTTGTTGGGTTTGGGCTTCGAAAATCGGCCAGTAGTATATTTGTCAATAACCCACGACAGAATATTGGTTTGGCCCGACAATGTGTGTTGCGATGTCAAGACGCTAACCCTAATTTCGTTCATCCCCTTCTTTCGACATCAACCTCTTCCATGTCTCTTATCTCCAATTCCGTTAGTTCTTCACATACCTTTCGTCTTCCATTTCTCTTCTATCCAAATCCGTTTCGACGAATAAATTCACTCTAATCAAATCTTGATTGAACTCATTCCATGGATTCCTTTCACCTTCTTCTCTATTTTCATATTTATCGATTTCTTTTCCTGGCTTATGTCTCCACCAAAGTTGATAATATTCTCCCCAAAACTCATCCCGATGGAACCATTGAACCTCTAGCTGACTCCAAAATTAGATCGTCACCGGTTACAAATCCAAAGACAACGCCCACCTCTTCAACTATAATCATTTACTCTCCTCTTCAAGTTAGTAATCGATCAATATTCTCATTTCTATATATCTTCTTCCTCTTCAAAATTTCTATAAGAGTAGTTGAGAGATTCGATTGTTGAGATCCTGTAGAATCCTGAAGAACCTAAAAGATTTTTTTGACTTCGACGGCGATTAATCAAGGCGGAGTCATAAGAGACGCAACGCTCGAATTCGATTTCGACGGACGCAAGGCTCGATCTCGACGAGCAGATCGATCAGCTCATGCAGTGAAATCCTCTCTCCGAGCAACAGGTTCCTCTTTTCTTTCGTCAATCTTCGATTAAATTGTAATTCGTATTGGACACTATCGTTGATTGAATCTCAGATTTTTGTTTTCAGATGAAAAAAGTTTTGTTTTTTTCTTAAATGTGAGTATGAGATTGTCCGAAAAAGTTTTGTTTTTTCTTGGTTTGTTTTCAATAGGTTAAAGCATTATGCGAGAAAGCCAAGGAGATTTTGATGGACGAAAGCAACGTTCAGGTTAGTTCTTGATCTTGCATCTCTTAGTTGATTGTAATGCCCCTGTGGTAGATTGTGTAACCAGTTTGAATTTTTTTGAAGTACACATTCATTTTCTTTGGTTTAAGTAGAGTTAATTTTATACATTTCCTCCTTGCACGCAGCCTGTCAAAAGTTCAGTGACAATCTTTGGTGATATTCATGGACGATTCCAGGATCTTGCTGAGCTTTTCCTTATTGGAGGAATGGTAAGATCTATAACACTTGCTGAGATGCATAATTGCTGTAAATATGTTGTGAATCCCTCACCGTGCACCTTATTTCACATGATTCACCACAACCTACTAAAAGCACGAAGCACAACCTTATTTCACATGATTCACCACATCAATCTCTTTTCTTTTTGATCTTTTCTGTGTGTTTTTTAAAAAAAAAAAAATTGGGATATGAATTGTCCATGATCTGAGTTCACTAACTTTGTAAGCGTTTTTTCTTAGATCAGCTTCCCAAAAGAAAGAGTTTTTATTTTATTTTATCTGTCTTTGAGTAGGTTTTGTGAAACATGAATTGGTCCTAGGCAGAATGTGATTGTGTGTTTGTTCAAGTTATAGAGGAAGAACAAACAAAAGTTTTTTTTTGGGTGGATTTTTGGAGTAGCTAAGAAAGGTAGATATGTTTAATCAAAACATATAGAAGTTGAAAAGGACTCATAAAGATCACTGGGAATTTTTCTAAGTTTTGGGTGAGACATCGTTAAAACTTCAATGAGGTTCGACTATTGCTTTGCAAGGATATAAGTGAGAGTCGTAGCGCTTGATGTAACCGAGGATTGTTTTTGTTTGGTCTTTTCTAAGTTGTATCTTACTCTCTAATCATCTGCGTCATATGGAGGTAAGAATTGTTTTTTTTTTTGCAGTAATATCTAAATGTGTGTGTTTGCAGGAAGAGGAGACAAGTTCACGGAAGAACATCAATGTTTTGTGCTCGGGCTGGGATATGTTTCTATTGTCTTGGTTGCTTTAGAAGCGACTGAGAATCATAGGAAGGCACTTGAATCTCGCAACTGAAGAAAAAGCTCACAAGAGAAGTAAGCCAGCCAGCAGAACTCTTGGTTTATAGCTCCTTCTAATTGACGAACAGGTTAGACAGCTGTGTTGATTAATTTTACTGCTTCCATTTGTTTCCAGTAACTAATTCCATTCTGCGAGAGGCAGCTGAGCGTGGACAAGAATACATTTTTTTCATTTTCTTTGCAACAAAAAAAAGGTTCCGCTACTCCAGTTGGTGATTTTGTAGTAACTGCTTTGCTTTCCCATCAGGTGGTGGGCTGCTTTGAGGACAACGATATTTTCATGTCGGTGGCAAAGGAAATCCCGCGTCTGACCTTGATTTCATCAATCTCAAACTCATTTTCTGCGACTTGGATCAGGTTACACTTACTTATTCATTCCATTTCTAGAACCTGGCTAAGCATAGTTTTATTAAAGCTGATTGACTTCACCTTCTTACAAGAAATACAGATTTGTAAAATAATCAAGAGACTTACGAAAGGCAAGGAAAGAGGATTCACGATCTAAAGTCAAGAAAAAAACTATTGTCTGAATGTCTTTGGTATAATCGTAGTGTGCTTTATAGTGATATTGTAGTAGATGTGTAGCTACGTCTTTGGTATAATCATAGTGTGTTTTATAGTGAGATTGTAGTAGATGTGTAGCTACGTAGTTCCACTAGGCTTATCAAATTAATTTCTCTGAAGCAATTTTTTACTAACTTCACAATGAAGTAGACAAGTAAATTAAGAAAACATGAAGGATCAGTTTAGCTTCTATAGATAATGGGATATGATGTATTTGATTCACTGAATGAATGGAGTTAGAGCTTTACAAAAAATTGTTTCTTTGATTGCATATCTTTTGGCGATTTTTGACCCGTTCAAAATAATGTGTTGTAGATGCACACAATTGTTCTGATGGATCAAGATTTCTTGCAGGGAAATTGAGAAATTAAAACTATTCGAGAAGTCAAGTAAAGAAGGCGTCATTGAAGTGACGAAGATGTGAGCAGTGCTTGCTTCTCATATACTCAACTTCAATAGTAAACTCTTGGGATTCTCTTTATAACGACCAATGAGTTGTTTGAAACTATATGTTTTAGAATCCTCAGAGGTTCATTTTAGAGCAAGATCTAAAGTGAGGTTCATGTGTAGCATTTACAAGGTACACGATGAAGCCAAATACAAGGTCTTTATGCGCTGAAAATCTGTTGTCTCAAAATGGGAGCACCAGTCTAAATGTTGTTCTAAAGATGGCGTAAAGAAATGCTGTTCTAAAGCTTCCCATAAACCATGTTTTGTTCTTGGATATGGTCTTGCAACTTTGAATGTAATAATTTATTATTTTGTTTGACTTAATAATTTTAAAGTTTTAAGTTCACTTAATAATTCTTTTATAAAAAATTAGCAAATATTAGCTCTTTCGTCTTCTTTTTTTTTTTAACAATATATCGTGATCTTATATTTACATTGGAGAAACGAGACACCAGAACTACAAAATTATAGCACACATTACATTTTCAATTAATACATATATTATATTATATTTTCTGTTCCATAATAATTTTATAATAAAATTCTAAAATAAAATAACAGATTATTTGGTATAACAAATGAAAACAATATAGGAGTTAATAGAATAGATAAAAAAGCCACTGATTATATACAGAAACTGAATAATAATATTTTATAAAAATACAAGTATATTCAATATATACAAATATAAAATAATGATCAATGTTTTGAGTATTAGACCTAACCACAAAAAAAGGAAACTTGAATTTACTTACTATATATAAATAAATTGAGCAAACCTTAAGAAAATATATACTATTTTAGTCATGAAATTCGTGTCATACTAATACGACCTTATAATCTCTAACAATAATAATAAAAAATAAAGAATTAGTTAGACATATGCGAAGATGACACAAAAATGTGTTCTTTTTTTGATAAAAAAAGAAAAAATGTGTTCTTATTATAAAAAAACATAACAAGAAAAGTATATGTTGAAAGAGTGATATTTTTTCTGATCCATTTGATAGTAGTTACCGATCATAGTGTATTACTTTATTTTGAAATTGCTTAGCTCAATGTGAAATAATATAAGTGGTTGTACCTGATCGAGTCAATAAAAGTATAAAATAAAATACAGATAGTCTTAACAAAGTAAAAAAACAAGTTATAAAAAGAAGCAAACATCAAAAGTTAAGTAAAATAAATATAATATCTTTCATCATTTAGAATTTTCTAAAAGACAAAAATCATTTTAATACATATATCTTACAAATATACACCTAAAACACAAACCACAAAATCATACAAAAAATTAAAATCTAGATCACAAATAAATTTTATCCCGCCCACGAACGGGCCTATCCTAGATAGAATGTGATTTTGGTTTCAATAATATCAAAACTATACTAAAAGGGGCAAATGAAGCCCTCTTAAGTCATCCATTAAGGACCGGAAAATCAGCCAGTAGAATTATATCATTTTTCCGCGTCATTTACTATATATTTTGGTTTGGATTTTTTTTTTTTGTCTGTTTGATCTGTAGGCTTATAGCACATTCTACAACTGATGTAAAGGTAAGTGATCTATATTCAATTTATTGTTCATACAAATAAATTAAATACGAAAGGACAAACTATCGATTTATTTCACTTTAGCATGAGTTCTATTTCAACGGATCATGCATTTTAGGCCCAACAACAACAGTCTTTTTGCAATTCCTCCACCATACTCGAGATCATTATTTAAGTTTCACAACTCTAAAATTCCGCCTTACTTTTACTAACAATAATCCAATTCTGATACAAATCAAACCAAACCCCCGCAACACATGGCCCAATCGTTTATATTTACAAAAAAAGACATCATCAATATAAATAAAAATAACCTGCATGAAAACCAACCACAACAACAAAGCAAAAAAATAAATCACATTATAAGTTTCAGAAACAAGATAAGATCCGATACCAACACATGAGTGCAAGTTAACCAGCGCATCAAAGACTCAATAGATCACCAATAAACCCAGCCAACAACTAAATTATTATGAATGTTTTCAGATTGTTATTGTTTTTTTATCTTTCTAAAGAACAATTTCGTTCAACTTACAGATTTTATCTCTATTTTAAAAATAGATAGCCTAGATAAACCAATTTAGAAAAGAAAAAAATTCATAACAATTTACCGCTTTTATAAATAATATCAAATAAAAATCTCCAAAACAATAACGATTAAATTAAACCCAAAAACAATATATCATAGCTTCTTCACAACTTGGGACCATAATCCTCAGGTCCAAGAATTCCCATAAAAACAAAAAAAGACAAGACCTACGCAAAATTTAATACTACGTTATTCACCAATTCAACTATTTAATATATAGTATAAATAATTATTTCTTCTCATGAGATTTTTATAAAAATATTTTTAAATTAATAAAAAATTTTACAAACTTTTTAAAGCTACAGTTTATGTTAAGTTTTTTTTTGCTTAAAGTAAAAATTAAGTTACATTAAAATTTATATTAAGTTTATATATAATAATAAGATGTTAATATCTTCATTATTTGTTTTTGGTTATTACAGTATTAAAAATAAACTTTAAAATATTAAATAGAAAATAATGCATTATTTACTACGTTAGTATTAACTACGAATGTCTACTGTTAAACAATGAACTTAGAATGTGTTTAAAAAAATTACATATACTCTATAAAGATGAAAAATAACAAGAACAATGAATAGACAAATTTAGTCAAAAAAATCATGAAAGGACAAATAAACAAAGGAAAATGTATGTTAACAAGAAAAAAGTATTTTAACATTAAACAAAAGGCAGGAAAAATGCTAATACTGGTAAAAATAGACGTGGCAAACAGCACATCAATTTTACAGAAAGAAAAAAGAACATAGAGGGGACTTCGAATTTGGCAAAGATTGATTTAATGTTGAGCACTTAACCCAATATTCTACAAATACATCAGCTTATCTATATAACTAAGTAAAATTTAAAAGAGAGTTGGGGGCACGTGCCCCCATAGTGGATATTGTAGATCCGCCCCTGGTCTCGAACATACAAGATCAACAGTTCTTCCCCTCTATCATAAAACAAAAAAAAAGATCCTCACAAACAATGGCGTCGAATAATTCAGAAACCGATTATAACTCTAACGAAAGCACTGGAGGCTGTGAAGGAAACACAGACCCCACCATCTATTTCAAAAATTTAGTATCTTCAATATTATGTAGGTTATCGCTATAAGAATGTTACATAATTTCATTACTTTAAAGTACTGTCCACTGGCAATCCAGAGGCACACTACGTTGAAGGGATACTGCAGTACTTCCAGCTCCAAAATTCTATCAAAGGACTTAAACATCCTCGCCAGTCGGCAAAATGACACAATGACAACAGTACGTATCTTTATGGCCTACTAATGTTGTTCAGAGGCAATTTCGAAGAGGGAAAAAATATCTCGATAAGTTACAATGGAAAGACAGTCAATCCAGATCCGATCAATGCTGGAACATGATCAAAAGATCACTTGCTCAGATCATAACCATTATGAAACCGGCATATAAAACAAGTATAGCCATAATGGAGCCCGAGACAGATTGCGACAATCATGACGATGACACCGCATGTGAAGATTGTTACTACTTTAAGAGAATGATCAAATTTTTTCAATTTGTTGAATCACAAAACACATGACTTCATATGTCTTTTTAGAGCACCACTAATAAAACAGAATAACGTTCGATTGAAGGAGGTGGAATAGAAAAAAAAAACAACTCCTACAACCACTATCAATTAGTATTATTGTTTACAAACCTTTCAAATTAGCTCTAATTTCCTTTTGTAGTTACTTCTGATATCTACTTTCCATTACTACACCAAAACATAAACTAAATATAACAATTCCACAAGTCCAAGGATCATCTACGTATCAAATATCGTCAACTTATCCTATTGCAAAGTAAACAATAATATAAAAATATTATAATATGCAGTCAATGAAAATTAACGACATAAAGGAAAAAATCATATCAGAGTAGTTTTAAGAATTTTAAACCTATTGTATAACTCTTAGCATAAAGTAATAAAACCAAAACGAAGAAAATAATTTAATAAAATTTAACTCAAACAAAAAATTCATATTGTAATAAAAACTAATAAATTTGTTAAAACATTCCAATCATAAACACAATATATTTAAACACATTTTCCGCACGTAGCGCGGACAAAGACTCTAGTAATAAACTATGACTAAACATGAAGTAACCTCGTAGAATACAAAAGCCGGTTCATTATTTTCCTGATTTGTTAACATTAATTAAAACTGGTTCTGATATTTTTAGGCTATAATTAATTTAATAATAATTTTAGTAAAACATTATTTTAAATAATTGAATTTAATATTTATGTATATTAATTATTAAAAAATTAGAAATTGACTAATATTTCACTTCCATTTTATTCGTTTTTCTATCGGTTCAAACTTTCCACTACTCACAATTCACAACGTCATATCATTCAAGATTCATAGATATGTGTATGACTGAGAGTAACCGATGAGCGCATGGTATCGCTTTTCTCCATTAATCATATAAATCAAATAAAACTTTACAACTGAAATAAGATAAAACATTGCGTCGACAACAGTACTGGCTGTACAAACTAACTTGCATGTTTGAGTTACAATAGTAATTTTTTTTTCTTTTTGGTAATCAATAGTAAAATACTTTTTTTTTACGGCAATAGTAAAATACTTGATAATCAGTTTAATAGATTTCTTTTTATATATTCTTACAACAATAGTTTGTTTGTTGTTGAGTCAACCACAACAAAACAAACCAAATACACAATTGGGAAAAGGAGATAAAACTACACACAATTGGGAAAAACAATGCACACAATCACACCACATTACCTTACCACAATCGGCTATGGTAACTTTATTTTATTTTATATGATTATATCAAATCAAATTTAACCAAACCAAACCAGTGTTTCGGTTTGTTGGCAAAAACAGATCTCATCATAATGTTTATTTTTTCTTGTTTACTTGCCAAGCAAGTATGATGCTTCTTCCTGGATAACCTTCCATGCCTCCTTCACATGCCTCTCCTCCGTCAGTGGCGCTCCAATGGCACAACGTAGTACGATTTTTTCCGATAGAGCATGTTTGCCACGCAAATCAATACATACATATATATGTATATATATCTTAGTTTAAGAACAAAAGAGAGAGAGAGATGTCAGTGGTACTTACAGTGTGAGAAAGGAACAGTTTCCCAGAAGAGTTCACTGCGTCTAGGAGGTTTCTGTTTATGTTATTACACTTGTTTTCATCGTTATCCACAGGTACGATACGGAAACAGACCAGGGAAAAGATCCTAGGAGTCACAACCCGCAAAAAGAAAAAGAAGAAAACGGTCATATATCTCCTTGTCAAAGGCTCTTTTTCCAGAATCTTTTGAGCATTAATTTAACACTCTACCTCAAAGTTAGGATCTTGAGAGACAAGTTGTTCGAGATCTTTAGCCAGCTTGATATGGTTTCTTATATAGCTCTTCAAGGTCTCAGCTCCATAGAGCCTTAAAACCATCCATAGTTTCAATGATCTGTTTAAATACACACATAATAATTTCAGTATGCAGATGTTCCTGTGCAAAACATTAAATTTAGTTTCTGGGAAAGAAAATAACCTGAATCTTCGTCCAAGAGGGATCTGCCAGTCTTTGTAATCAACAACCAAGTTTGCCTGAGAGGCCTGCCAACAAACAAAAAGTGGATAATAAGATTTACTATAACCTATATACATTCGTTTTTTTTTTCTTTTTGTGAAAATCAAAAATCATTCTTACCTTGTTTTTGAGAAATTCTGGATTTGTTGACAGAGCTTCAGTGAGAGCATACCGATCCTGTTTTATCAACATATTAACATGTTTATTTTTTCAATACTTGAGGAGAAAGAAAGGAGAAAATGTGACTGAATAAAGGGCATAGTACCTTGACCCAAAGTAGGGAACAATCAAAATTAGTGAGGAACCATTTGTGAGCATTCATGTTAAAAGAGTCTGCAGTTTCTACTCCGTCTATGTACTGTCTATACTCTGGACATATACACGCACTTCCAGCATACGCTGCATCCACGTGAAACCATATCTCATTGCTCTGGGAATGCAGGCAAGGGAATTAGCATCAGTTTCTCTACTATTAAGTCAAGCTTGTTGGAAATGTGAAATAAATAACCTTTGCGATCTTTCCTAGTGCAGCTAATGGATCAACTGCTGTTGAAGAAGTGGTTCCAACCTGCAAATAAAATAAAAGAATCTTTTTGAGAGAACATGCTTCAGAGGGTAAGTAAATAAGTAAGTAACAGGTTAGCTAGTGCTTACATTGCCACATAAGAAGAAGGGAATCAATCCAGCTTCAAGATCCTTAGTAACGGCTTCTTGAAGCAATTCTGGACGCAGAGCATAATTTGTAGAAGAGTCTGCTTTCAGCACCCTGCAATTCTCTGGATGGATTCCAGCTATCTGTCAAGAATAAAAAAAACAGCAGAAAACAATTTTAGCTTCAATCTTTTAGCAAAAAAAAAATTTATTTTCTTTGATCAAATATACAAAAGTTCACCTGGCAAGCTTTCTATAGAGCTGAATGTGTCTGGTCAGAGGAGTAGACTACAAGCTTCCCAAGCGCGTTCTTGCCAACACGTCTTAAGACCTTCTCGCGAGCACCAAGCATAGCAACAAGAATAGCTTCACTAGCTGACCCTTGGATCACTCCACCTCCATTTCCTACAATAACAAGTTAACCCAACACTTTGATATATGACTGGTTAGTATAGATTAAAGTTGATTATGTTATTTTTACATTAAGAATTTCGGTGATATTCTAATTTAACTATCAGTTTTGAAGTTTTACTTTTAATAATTTGCTTTAAGTGTTTTCTTTTAAAAGGACTTCATTTATGATTAATAAATAAAAAACTTCCAAAAATTAATAAGTATCACACTTAGCTAGGTCTGTCTTAAGCAAGAGAATTTTTATGATAAGATTTTATGTTTTGATAGTTATAAAACCTTTGGAGAGAAACTGCTCGGGCAGGTTAAGCAGTTTTGCAAGCCAATCAAGAACGATCATTTCAAGCTCAGTGGCAGCTGGGGAAGTGACCCAACTAAAACCAACAATTCCAAGACCAGCACTCAACATCTCACCCAAGAACCCTGCAACGCTGCTGTTAGAAGGGTAATAAGCAAAGAAGGTGGGGCTTTGCCAATGCGTTACTCCAGGCAATATCTTCGTCTTAACATCTGCAAAAATACAAAACTCACGTCAGGTTTACTTATGCCCAACCAAAAAAAAAAAGAAGTATTAGAAATGGCTCAAAAAAACTGGACTTGGGTATTCAGTTAATTCACCATCAAGAACTTGTTCCACTGTTTCAGGTTGGTCAGGTGCTGAATCAGGCAAAAGGTTGTGCAGATAACCAGGCTGTACGTATCAGAGAAAAATTACGAAAAATATTTAAAGCCTGACTCTTTCACAATAACAGATATTGTTTAAACCCCACGTCAAACTGACATTTTTGGTTTAAATGCTAAGAATAACGTCAAACTGTTTGTTCACAGGGAAAAGAAAGTGACCTGAACTTGGCTAAGGACAGGGAAAGTTTCGATGGTTTTGTAATAATCAGCAATGAAATCAACCATTCGATGTCCATACTCTCTCAGTTGCTCAGAGTCCATCGGCTTCAGCACGTTCCTACTCCCATTTTCCCTGTTCCATAATAAGATAAACAATTACTCAGACAAAAATCGTATGAAATCATGACAAATAGGATTTTCTAAGTTTCCAAAACTTACATTGCGTCGCTTTGAATTCGTGTGTATTAAAAGGTACTGAATGATTTGGGTTTCAGCAGGCGCAGATTTCTCTTATTTATAGGGCCGAGATTTTTTCTTTTCTTTATAATGTTTCTATACAAATTTAGAACGAAGTTCATAAAGAGAAAAACTAGTACGATTTGCCAAATTTTTTGAAAAAAATAGTACGACAGCCCTCTCCAAGTTTTTGTGCTGCCCACCCAAGTCGTTATCAAGAGAGCAATGAGAAATGATTGTGCGTTGCCATGGTGAGATTTCAGGTAAAACTGTTTTAAATTGTAGTAAAGTGGTAAAAAAAACGATTAGAAATTGCTGAATCATTTTGGTTGAATGATCGAGGGTTATTTTATTGGGATAAATCAAAACGAAAATTAATGGTTTAATATTCCTTAACCAAATAAGCCAAAACTTACTAGAATTTATATCTTAATATATGTATGTATACAGATTATGTGACTAATACACATACTTCTAGACATATTTTTTTTGTTAGCTATAAATATAATATATGTAAACTCATTATAATATAAAAATATAATAATTGATTAATTTCGACTTTTTGTTTATAAATTTTAATTGTTTTATAATTTATTTGAATGAAAATAAATAGAAAATTATTTTGTGTACATATGATTTTGTTTATAAACAATACTAGGTAGATGGATTGCACATAATATATTTATTAAATTTTTATAGTTATATTTTTATAACATATCTTTTTAGAAGTCAACATATCATATATTACATGTATATTTATGTAAGTATTATGCATGATGTACATACACATAACCAAAACATAATTCCTAGACGCAAGAAAAGAAAGAGACAATTTCAAGAAATTTAGATTCCTATTTATTCTAACCTTGATTATGCATTACGTAGAAGAGGCTAAGCCGTGGCTGGAACTCATGACGGCGCATATATGGAAAGACGGTTTAAATTAACCATACTCTCCATCAAGTAACTTAAACCGTTATAGCGAATTCACGAAAACCAATTTTTCCAGAATTAACCTCGAAATACTCCTCGTGTTACCACAATTGTTTGATAAAACTAGGATTCTGAATCTCTCGTTTCTAACTGGCGGTGAAAACCGCAGCCTAATGATTCAAGGTGCATCACGAAGAGCACAAACACTTTGGCTTCTAATTTGAGTCAGCGGTAGAGAGATTAAAGTATTTTCCAAGAGAAGACCTCTTTAAACGGAGGTTAATATTGCAAAAAGAGATGTGGATCTTTGTACATGATGATGATTATGATTGATGAATCTCTAAAGGTAGAATGATAACAAATGAATTTTACGCAGAGAAACTAACATATTTATAACTTTAGATTCGCTCATGGAAGAAAAGAGAGATACTGTGTGAGAGATTGCGTGAGGAGTGGGAAGATGTGTTAATTAAAGCTATAATGACGATTTTTGAATGTCGTTAACTTCTGTAATGGTGCCAAAGTTTGTTGTGGACTTTTATGACATGTAAATGTTTAGGGAGAGAAAAATCTGATTCTAGACCAAATAATAAATACCCAATCAAAACCCATCATGCTGTATATTAAATGAAACTCTGAGTTTCTTTGGTCTGGATATGTGTCACACTAAAAGCCAATTTTGTGACATGACATCCTAGATGTCCTCATCAGAAGGAAATAAACCTTCTTTATATATATATACATAGATTTTTTTGACCGTAGGTTATTAAGTTTTAGCAAATCAGAATCCCTTATATATTATTTGAGAAACATTATAACATTTTTTGTAGCCATGTGTCATCACCACAATGAATCTTAGAGTCCTTAGAGAAAAATGTTGGTCCATCTAAATATGTAATAAGCTTTTTATTAAACTAACAATAAATTTATTATTAATGTTTTTCCTTCTTTCCATAAATAAATATTACAGAATTGCCTAATATAGCTAACATATATATGAAAATTAATTATTTTGGATAATAAATATTTGATAAAAATTAGTGTATCCTCTATCATATTTGTTTAATTTTAAATTACTAAAATAAATTAAAAGCCCACATTAACAATATTATACAAATTTAAAATTTTCTGTATATTTTATATTTTGTTTTTTTAAACGACTATAAATTACTAAACCAATTAAAAGTCTCACAATCAAATTTTTGTGATCTATGATACAAAATCATATAAATAGGAAGTTTCATTTAATGAATATTAAAATTAAAAGATATAAATATAAATATATATATATATATATATTAATATCGTTTAAATTAAACTATATACCATAAACATACATAATATTTTATTTTTCAAATTTGCTTTGGAAAAAAAATATTTTTATAAAAGCTTTGAACAAATATTGACAACTTAATATTTAAATTTTAAACGTTTCATTGAATATTTTTTAAAATTATAAATTACTAAAACTACTATTAACCTTCAATGAAAATTTTGTTGTTAATGATTTAAAGTTTTTGTTATAACTATATAAAAATGATCAAAAAATCATATAAGTAGAAAGCATCATTTAATAAATATCAATATTAAGTATACTATATATATGATAAAACCATTTAAATTTAATTACATACTATATAAAATAGAAAAACTGATCGTTTGTATTAGTAAAATTTATTTATGTGTTGAACTAATTTAATTTATACGTCAAATACTCAATTTCTCATTATAATATATATTTATTATTTCAAGATATATGTTAAAAACATATAATACATAAATTCATAATATATATATATATAATGTTCATCAGCATAGTAGCGGATCTAACCTAGTTCCATAATATCTTGCTGTATTTTTGAAACATGTACGAATAACCAAAAGTAGAGGTAAATATATATTTAATGTGAAATGAATTGTCGTTTTTATTTTACAACTACAACATAAATAATACATCTCGGGAATCTAATCATATGCTACCATCATAATATACATATTTCAGTATCTCTAGATTGATAACAAACTGTTCGCAATAAAACTGAATAGCAATGTCACATAATACTTAACATTCGATTTTATATTCATTATATATAACAAACACTGTTTATGACATGTAAATTATATATGTATGTGAAGTATTATATCGTCTTCAATGGAGAACCTTAAAAAGTAAGATTATTTCTTTTGTTTCAGAATTCCAAATAAATTGAACTAGGTGATTTTCCAGTGCTCCTGCACGGGTATAAATATTTATAAAGTAAATATATTTATAATAATTTATTGCTATTTAATTTTGATTTTAAATTAATTTATAATTTTTATGCATAATATATATTAATAATATTATATTACTTTAATTAGATATATGATTTTAGATATGTTAGATTAGATCTAGTAGATTTAACTATCATTTGGATATATTGGATTGTATCCATTTCTCTGAATTCAACTATAATATTTTTTTATTCTAAATCTATTAAAATTTTGATTAATTTTCTTATTTGCTTTTAGGTTGGTTGTTTTCTTAGATATGTAAATATATATTAGAAAGATTATGTATAACTTAAGATATATTGTGCTTAGAATGAAATAAAAAATAAACTGAAATGTTTGATTCCAAATTACGTAAATTGGTATAATGATATTATTCTGAAGTCTCATGCATATATATAGATTTTACAAAAAAACTAAATTGTAACAGTCGGTTAATATTTTATTTTCATTTGTTAATGTGTTTTGAGTCTTCCTATAATTTGTATTTTTAAAATAAATTATTATTATTACAAAATTATATTTTCTTCTGTAGTTAAATCTATGATTTTAGATCTAAGTTGGATTAGTCGAGTCACTCATATTATGAGTATTTGAGTTACATATATTCTTTTAAATTCAAATGGAAGTATAATTATTTTTATTATAATTAAACCAAGTCAAATTAATTTTATTTACCATTGTGCATGTATTTTCATAATATATATATCAAATTAAATGTTATTTTTAAAGATATTAGAAAATAAAGTGATGATCTATAAGAAGTTACATACATAAGTAACTGATACTTTTTTGGAAGCTCATGAAGACATATCGATATTTTCAATAATTAAAATATTTTTATAATTTCTAAATAATTTTATGAATATTTATTAAATTATATTTTTTTTTGCTGTAAATGAAAGATATTACAATCAACTAAATATAAGAAAAAAATAACATTTCAATAATACTAATTATAAACTATTTTTAGTCAACTAAACATATATCAGTTTATTTTACTTAATTATTTTATGTAATCATCTAAAACAATAGATAGATATATAAAAAATATTTCTGTTACTTTGAAAATATATTGTTGTACTGTTTAAAATTGTGTTTTATAAGAAATATTATTTTTTATAATATCAAGATTATCTGTGAAAATATAATTATAAAGAAAGCATTTTATTAATATATTTTATGTTATCAAATTTGTTTTTTTTTTAAAATGGAATATTACTATTTTGTGAACTTTACTTTTTAATGAAATGTTATTATTTATGAATATAATTTCGTTTTTAAATTCTTTTTTAACTTTATAAACGTTTCCTTTTTTTTATTATATATGTTATTTGGAAAATTTTATAAAGGAAATTAAATAAAAATTCAATAATAGTATTTAAATATAATATTTTTAATTCATTAAGGGTATCAATGTAAACAACCATCGTGAGAGTTAACGTGAGCGTGATACATATGAAATTGACTTCTCAAATAATATTATAGAGATTGACGTAAAACTAATTACCATATATACTGATAACATCTAAAAAGAAATAATTCATCCAAAATAATGTCTAAACATCTTTAAACAATCTAAAATTCTCTTATTACTCACCAACATAAAATTTGGAATCAAAGCTCCTATAAAGAATATTAGCGAGTCTGAACGGTAGTGCCGGTCCAGAGATATTTGGGGTCTAATACGAAATTAAAATTATGAGCCGTAAATAATTAAGAAAATAGATTAAAAATAACAATTTACAATTTATAAAAATAATACATGTCTATTAATTCTAAATATTATTTTCTATTTAATTTTTATGTAATTAAGAAAAAAAATTCAAAATTTATTTTGCAATATGTTATAGAATCCATTTTATTTCTTCTTCTACTAATCAACAACAACAAAAAAATTAATTTAATAAAATGGTGAAAAAAGTTCTGTGCAAAAAGAACAAAAAAAAACAAAAAAAAGTTTATTAAATCTGTAAAAACCATGGGCCCCATACCAATGTATCTTAGGTTTTGGATCAAGCCTGGGCTGCTGAACGGAGAGAAGTACAAAAAAGACTACACATGAAAATTTGATTGAATTATGGCTGATATACTGAATATGGTTTCAAATATGTTACTGGTTTTTTGTTTTATCTTGAAATTTTTTTATATTATATCAATGGTTTTCTCCGAAACCATTATTAGTGAAATAAACCAGACATCTTTGGATTTTCTTCCTCTAGTATTAATTTAAACAATTAAAACATAGACACACATTTGTAAACAATACTAAAGTTATTATAAATCATAATTTATATTTTTGTCAGCTAAATCAAAATATCTAAAATATATATACCAGAACTATTAATTTAGTTAAACATTTGACCTTAACATCAACCAAAATCAATTTAGTTTTGCACAATCCAAGAGATGGTAGTTTAAAATTTTTGAACATTGTCGCTATGATTTGTCAAAAAAAGAAGAAGTACAATATCGCTATGTTGTTGTATCAGTTTAAAGTTGCATTGCCTACACGGCCAGGACCCAATGGTAAATATCTCTCATGTGAGAGCACAGTCTGTTGTCAAGATCACTAGATTGACATAGCAGATTTTTGACAATCCTAAATGATAGACCACTACACTATAATATGATCTGATCCAATAAATCTAAAATTTACTATATGCAGGACCCCCTAAAATTTTGGATATTTGAAACAAAACAAAAAATAGAGACCAATATATTGCATCACAAGAAATAATTAAAAAACTCATACAAATACTTTCAAACACAAGTGTTAAATCATTGAGAAAACTTAAGTTTTCTCACCAAAAAAACTGATAGTCTACATTTTGAATTATGTTTTTAATTTTATGGACTTTTTTTAATTTACGAAGCCACTAAAATGTTATTTTGTTTAGTCCATCAAATTTAGTTTAAGTTAATAAAACAATAAAACAATATATATACACATAATATATAATGTATTGGATTTTTGCTTTTATGAAGGCCAATGAAAATGGCAAATGGTATGGTCCATGGTGCAGAAGTAACATAAACTGATAATGTGAACTTAACATATTGATTGAAGGTTATGTTTTCTAATTGGAGTGACTAAACAAACCGTTATAAGAACATGACGTTTTGTAATAACTTCACATACTATAGTACATAGTACAATCTAAAAATAAGCATAAATTACTTTTAATAACAAAACTAAAACTTAAATGGCAGATATGAAATATTATGTGAAAGCTTGACTTTATTCATATCAACATGATCGATATATATACAAAGTATGAGATCCTATATTAACTTGTACAAGGTCCGATAAGGATAAGTTCAAATCATGATAAGGACAGGAAACTTCTTCATAGTTATCTCTTTACTCCCCCTCAAGTTGGCAATGAGATATCGCGAATGCCTAACTTGAACAATAAGTACTGAAATGTAGGTGTTGGGAGAGCTTTAGTGAGAAGGTCCGCTGGCTGTTCCTTGGTAGAAATATGTTTCAGGCAAAGAAACTTGTCCTTGACAGCATCGCGAGTAGTATGGCAATCGTTTTCGACATGTTTGGTGCGCTCATGAAACACCGGATTAGTAGCAATATGAATGGCAGATTTGCTGTCACAATGTAGTGTGATAGGTTGATCATGAGTAAACCCAATCATATGAATAAGTTTCTTCAGCCATTTCAGTTCACACGTAGTATCAGCCATGGCTCTATATTCCGACTCAGCCGAAGAACGCGACACAGTGGGCTGTTTCTTAGTTCGCCATGAGACAAGAGAATCGCCGAGGAGCACAACATAGGCACTTAGTGAACGTCGAGAGGTTGGACAAGAAGACCAGTCAGCATCACAATAAGCCGAGATATGCATATTACACGCAGCCTTGAGCATAATCCCTTGATCCGGAGTGCCCTTAAGGTAACGTACAACACGAAGAGCTGCAGACTAGTGAGCTTCCAATAGTTTTTGCATAAACTGAGATAAGATATGAATGATATAACTCAAGTCTGGTCGAGTAAACGTAAGGTAGATGAGACGCCCAACCAAGCGACGATACGGCTGAGGATCCGTAAGCAGAGTATGAGAGTTAGTCTTATCAGCAGGAACCAGTTTAGTGTTAAGTTCAGTAGGCGTAGGAGAAGGCTTGGCACCAAGCAGGCCACATTCAGTGATGATATCCAGCGTATATTTCCGTTGTGAAAGAAAGATCCCTTCTGGTCCCCTTGCTACTTCCAAACCAATAAAGTATTTTAATTTCCCTAAGTCCTTCATCTTGAAACACTTGTGAAGATAATTCTTAAAACGCTGTAAGATGGAGATGTCATTACCAGCTATAATGAAGTCATCAACATATACCAGGATGTGAAGACACAAATTCTTGTCGTGGTTAACATAAGAGAAAAGAGAGTAGTCCTCGCGACTCTGTGTGAAACCGAAATCAAGAAGAGCTTTGCTCAATTTAGCAAACCAGCAGCGAGGTGCTTGTTTTAAGCCATACAGAGATTTCCGGAGGCGACATACTTGATTAGGCTTATCAGTTTTAAATCCTTGAGGCAACTGCATATATATCTCCTCTTCAAGATCACCATGCAAGAAAGCATTGTGAACATCCATCTGATGGATTTCCCAACGTTGAGCTGCTGCAACCGCTAGTAGAAACCGTACTGTATTCATCTTTGCAACAGGTGCAAATGTGTCTTTATAATCAATACCTTCCTTCTGGCGATTACCCCGTGCCACAAGACGTGCCTTAGGTCGTTGAATAGTACCATCTGAGTTGTATTTGTAGGAGTATAACCATTGACACCCGATCGTTTACTTGCCAGGTGGAAGTGTTGTGACATCCCATGTATGCTGGGATTCCAAAGCATCAATCTCGGTTTTCATAGCTCCATTGAACCGTGGGTCTCGAACTGCCTCCGAGTAAGTACGAGGGACATACTCGGTACTGATAGTGGCAAGAAAGGCCTGATGCTGTTTGGTGAAAACAGAAGTAGATAAGAAGTTAGCAATGGGATACGGTGTCTTACCTGGAACCGTTGTCGATAGACTAGAATCAGAGAGTGAGAGATCGTGAGGGGGGGTCGTAGTTGTAGCCGCAGTAGTGATAAAGTTCTTGAGAAGTATAGAAGGTTTCTTGGTTCTCTGTCCTCGTTCGAGAAGTTCAGGTAGCCCTGGAGAAGGAGGATCCTGCGATTCTATATCTGTGGGCAGAGGAGGCACTGGTAGAGGATTAACTGAAGGTGATGGTGTCTCTGCCGTAGGAATAGTATTCGTAGAAGTAGCATGTTACATGGTCGTAGTAGTAGGAGAGACCGACTCTGTAGTAGGAGAAACCGAGTCTGTAGTAGTAGGAGAGGCTGTGGGAATCACGGGTTGAGATTGAGACAGAGTGCTCCCCCTGGAGTCAAGAATCGGTACCAGCCAATCATCACTTGGCTCATTAACCTGAAGGATCGGAGGAGATACATACGATGTATCAGCAATACCAGGGAACTGATCCTCAAAAAATATAACATCCCGACTGATAAAGAATTCATTACGGTCAATATCAAATAATCTCCATCCTTTTGTGCCGAAAGGATATCCCACGAAGATACACTTACGACTGCGGTCCCCAAATTTATCTTTGTCTCAGGCGCGGCGGTGAGCAAAGCAAAGGCACCCAAAAACACGTAGAAGATCATACACAGGTGGCTTGCCGTGAAGTACTTCATAGGGTGTCTTGCCATCCAGTAGTGGTGATGGAGTCCGATTAATAATATGAGCTGCCGTCATAATGCTTTCTCCCCAAAAGTCAACTGGTAAACGACCTTGAAAGAGACAAGCACGTGCGATATTAAGAATATGCCTGTGCTTCCTTTCAACACGACCATTTTGTTGTGGCGTTTCAACGCACGATGTCTGATGCTGAATCCCATTTTTCTGGAAGAATGGTTTGAGAACCATGAACTCAGAACCGTTGTCTGTACGAACTACTCTGACGTCATGACCAGATTGTTTGGCCGCCATAGCGCAAAAGTTCTGTAGTAAATTAGAAACCTCAGATTTTTCCAACATCAAGTATGTCCAAACCGCTCTCGAGTGATCGTCAACAATAGTAAGAAAGTAATTTGCACCAGACGAAGATGGTGTTCGATAAGGACCCCAGACGTCACAATATATAAGAGAAAAAGGTGCCTCAGCTTTATTAATACTATCAGGAAAAACCTTTCGAGTTTGTTTAGCTCGAAAACAAATATCACACTGACTAAAATCATTAGAGTCGATTTTAAAACTATCAAAAACCGGTAGAGTAGATAGAACTTTGTAGGAAGGGTGTCCAAGACGACGATGCCACAGAACCATTGAAGATGGTTTCGACGTTGCTGCTGCATGAACCCGTGCGACTTTGACCCCCGTAAAGTAGTAGACCCCCTCACGTTCTTCACCTGCTCCAATCAGAGTCCTCGAAAAACGGTCCTGTAAAACACACAAAGTATCAGTAAAGATTGCTATGCATCCAGTCTGTCGTAGTAGATTAGAAACTGATATCAAAGTGCAATAAAAATCTGGCACGTATAAGACATCATGAAGAGAATAGTCCTTGCTTAATCGCAAGGTACCCTGCTTTGTTGCTTGCGAAGCTTGTCCGTTCGGGAATGTTACTGATGATGGATGAATATCAGAAACATTATGGAGAAGAGATAAGTCGCCCGTCATATGATGGGAGGCTCCTGTATCAATGATCGCATCAGTAATATATGCTTTACCCGACAGACGTTCCGAAGAGAGATTAGATTGTTGGTTCTGAAGAAGTGTGATCAATGAGGCTATCTGGTCATTGCTGATGGTAGTCGTGGAATGAGAAGCACGACCACGACCTCGTCCCCTGTTGCCGCCTGAACGACCTCCTCTTCCTCCTCGAACGCTTTGCGAAGATTGTCCAGAGGAGTTGTTATTTGATCGTTGAAACTGTTCTTGATACCAATCAGGGAAGCCATGAAGTAGAAAGCATTCAGATTTTTCATGACCGGTACGTCCACAATGAGTGCACAAACGATTAGGATCACGTGAACGGTACTGTGTAGACTCAGTAGTAGAAGTAGAAGTGTCTTTGATCGGCTCCGTTTTTGCTGAGAAGCCTAAGACATCTGCTCGTTGTTCTTTTGCTTTAGTAGAAACCAAGTTTTGTTCTTCTCGTATAACACGCGAATACACAGTATTGATATCTGGCAGAGGTTCTTCATCCGTGATACGAGAACGAATCGAAGCAAAACGTGCATCATCCAAACCAAATAGAAATTTATGGACACGAGAATCTGCACGTTCTTTCTCTATCTCAGCTGCTGCATCGCAGGTACAAGGTCGAGTTGTTTTGAGATTTTGTAATTCCTCCCATAGTTTTGTTAGTCGGCCGTAGTACTCTAGGACGGATTGCCCATCTTGCTTGCAGTTTGTGATAGAATCTTGAAGCTGATGAACCCTAGTTCCGTTTTTAACGGAGAAGCGTAGACACAACGTTTCCCAAAGTTTGTGGGCTTCAGGAACAAAGGTAACAGTTGAATGGACTTTTGCATCAATTGATGTTCGAATCCATCCAACAATCATAGCATTGGTAGCCATCCAGCGAGTAAGATCCGGTTCAGTTTCAGGTTTCTGTATTGTCCCGTAGATGAAACCGTGTTTGTGTTTTGCTTGAAGCGAATTTCGAAGTTCTGTTGACCACTCCGAATAGTTATCGCTATTGAGCATAACAGATGTGATAAGAGCCCCTGGATTATCCGAGGGATGGAGGTAGTATGGTGACAAAGCATTGATCGCTTGTGGAGTTGCCGTAGTAATAGTAGGATTGGTTGATGAAGATGTATCATCACCCATTGTAGAAGTAGAAATTTTGTGTTTGAAAGAAAATTTAGGTCAGAATCTTATAGATCTGATACCATGAAATATTATGTGAAAGCTTGACTTTATTCATATCAACATGATCGATATATATACAAAGTATGAGATCCTATATTAACTTGTACAAGGTCCGATAAGGATAAGTTCAAATCATGATAAGGACAGGAAACTTCTTCATAGTTATCTCTTTAAGATATATGTTAACGCCAGCTCCTATCTTGGTTATATTGGCAGACAAAGCAAATGATCGCACCGAAATCTGTTTTAAAAAAAAAAATTTCCACCTAAGTTTTGGCCATTGCGTTTGTTCCCTCGGCCATCTCATTTTCATTTATATCTTATGTTCATATAAGACGGCTCATATCAACCGATCAAGTCTACCTAAATATATAATTAGGACAAAATTTTGATATCTGATTCTATATGCTATGCAGACAAAAGTAACCACCATCAAAGCGTTGTTGCAAAATTAATTAACTACTACATTTTCGTACGGTGTATGTTTAATGAAATTTCGATTTATATATAGTTTTATTTAACTCAAGTGAATGCAACATGTGTTTATTGCTGCGCACTCTAATCCGGTCCCAAATCCAAGGCTTGTCATTTGTCAATTATTCTACTCTCATTGCAAGCTACAACTACAAGTGACGTCGCTTTCAAGGGGAGAAGGGTCAGTTACAAACTTACAATAAGAAACGGAAGGTTAATACTTAATACAAAGAGAGCCCAAAAAGAAGAAAAACTGTTGTACCTGATTAACTATACTGGAGGTGAACCGTAGCATCTGAATCTAGATCCTAATTTTTTATATCTAGACTTTTTCAAATATCTAAATTTTAGGGTATTCATTAAAACCCTAAGTATCCCGATCTGACTTAATATAATTTTTGAAAATCATAATGAGCTTATATCTATACTATTATTTATGCAGTGATTTCCTTTATTTTTGTCATGTTTTCCATAAATTTGGTTAATTTTGTTTATTTGTCATTATTTATTGCTTATTTGTCATATTTTTTATAATTTAGGTACTTTGCTTATTTGTTATGCTCTTAATAATTTTAGTTTTACTTATTTTCATATTCACCATAATTTAGATAATTTATTTATTTGGCATAATTCTTAATGATTTTGATTGGTAATTTTATTTATTTTTAGTTTTGCTTACTTGTCATATTCATCATGATTTTAGTTTATTTTGCTTATTTGTCATGTTTTACTATTTTTACAAGCTTATTTGTCATATTCTATGATTTAGGTTGAATCATTAGTTTTAATAATTAATTTTTGAAGTGTTAGTTTTTTTTAACATTTTTAATGATTATTTAATAAATATTTTCACTATATTCAATAATTATTATTAATGATTTTAATGAGTATTATCAAATTTTAGCAATAATTTTATAATTTTGTTCATCTTATGTTTACTTTAATAATATTAAATTATTAAATTATTTAATATTTTATTTATTTATTATTTTTTTAAAAAAGTTTACTTATCTTTTATATCACTGTATTATCTTACCAATAAAAAATATATGAGTCCAAAGAATGTAAACTCTTGCCGTTAAAAATTTAAAAAAAAAATTCCAGCTTTTACTAAACATATATAATTTATTAGTTTTAGTTTATAAAAATTTAGTTAATAGAAGTATGTTTAAATTATTGTAGATTTTTTTAATAGGTATCATTATAAACTCCAATGAAGAGAAAATTCATATAAAATGAATTAATATTTTGATGAAAAGGAGATTGATTTCATATGTTTTTAAATTTATCTTTTATGTTATTTTAAAGTATTAATAAAATTTTATTAATTAAATATAATGATGATATTGTTTTACGTATGTGTGGTTTGGTGATAGAATAGATAAAATATTTCCAAGTACCAAACCATTATATATGTTGTAGTGTAATAAAAGGGTAAATTATATCTTCTGATCAATTTAATATTTGAAACTAATTAAAAAATTAGATTGAAATTAAAATTTGTGTTAAAAATTTGAATTAGTTGGATATATATTAGTCCGCATAAGTGTGCGTGTCATTATCTATTTTACAAAAATAAAAAGTAAAATAGTTAAATGATGCAAAACTGTTTTAGATTTGTAATTAACTGAATCTAAATATTTTGTCAATATCATAAAATTTTCTAACCATGTTAAATAACAAAAAATTGGATCTTTTAAAATTCAAAAATGAGTTTGTATCACTTCTCATTTCATTATTTGCCAATAAACTTTTTTAATTTTTATTTATTTTTTACTTTCATCTAAAAAATTGTCAAACTTTCATTTACCAAAACACAAACTTCTAGATTCAAAACTCTCATTTGAGAGCTATTAGATGGAATTTTAATTTAAAACTAATTGGTGATATAGATTATTACTTTTCTATTATATTACTTAAGATCACTTTTAACTCCCATGGTGAAATTTTATCTTTATTATGCCCATTCAAGAAGATGACTCTATTATCGATTTTAAAATGTTTGAACAAAAAATGATAATGAGCTTACTTTGGACTGAATCGATTATGGATCAAGTTGGATATCATGGACTAGACTATGATAGCTTATTAAATGAGATGATTTTCTAACATATAACAAATAATTTGTGATAGGTTAATTGACCATTTTTCTTTATATCTATATCTATACTATTAAATCAAAATTCTTCATAGAATTCTGCCCTTACCTTTTTCTTATAATTACATTTTCATGTTACTCCTTAATTTTAGTTTAACATAATTAATTAATATTACCTAAAACACTCTAACTCAACAAGGGGATATTCCTAAATAATGGCTAATCGATTTATTCATTAGTTGTAAAATCCCAATAAATTTATTCATTAATTAAAAAAAAGGCTAACAATTGACACACTAAAAATCAAGATGCCCCGTCCACATATAAGAAAATATTAGTAGAACCTATATAAATTAATACTCGATAAATTAATAATATATATAAATTAATAAATTTCGCCGGTCCCAACCTGGACATGTGTAAAATATAACACAAATCAATAAAAGAATAATATAATAATATTTTGAAACTCTCATGCAAATATATAGTCCCATTAAAATCATAAATTAATAATCCATCTATCTATATTTTTTATATAGGTACAAACTAAACATTATACTGTTGGTTATATATTCACAATGAAAATACCTCTTTTTTTCTTAACATTTCAATATATTTTGATAATATTTAGTAAAATTATATCGAAAACTACATAACAATTCTATGGAACATAAAAATATACACCAAATAAGATAATAAAACAATATGAAAGTCAAATTTCTAAAATTTAAATAATGTATATGCGGTAAAATCAAATATTTTCTTATTTTGTAAATAAAAATATTCAAAAATAGAAAAAAATATAAAAAGGAAAAATTTGTAAATTTATATCTTTATAAATTAATAGAAATTTAAAGTCCCAAAATTATTAATTTATAGAGGTTCTACTCATTGTTATGAATAGAAAACAAGGTCCTACATTCATTTAATTAATCAAAACATTTATTCCTGGTGTATATTCCTTACTTATGTTATGACTAATTGCATCATAAAAGCCAAATCTATATCTACTCAAATCATAGTCACTTTGTCATATTAAGATATGACTTTTATAAATTGAAACACATAATGCACTAAGTTTTTATATTTCATGTCTAATAATTAGTTATAAGACAAATAACATATTATTTTTGTATACGTATTATATTGCACTATATGTATACGAATGTTAGATATTATTTTTAATTGAAATTATATTTTCTATTATTAAGTTTTCTAAATTATTTTAAATTTAAGAAATTCTACTACTTTGAAAATATGAATCCATAGGGTTGTATTTTTAATTGTAATATTAAAATAACTTTAATATCTTTAAAATTGATTAATGTGAAATTATGAATTATTTTTTCAATTTAAAATTATTAAAATAAAACCAATGAAAAAAATTTAAATATATAAGTTACTTATAATACGGGTCTTAATAATTCAAAATTTTCTCAATTTTATTTCACCTAAGAAAAATAAGCATTATAAATTGTACATATAATATTTTAAAATTACATAAAAGCTTAAAATAAATAAATTATGTAAATCATAATTTTTGGTACACAAAAACGTTTTTTTGAAAAGAGATTTACACAAAATATTTAAATTAAAAGTTAATCTCGCACTTTAAAAGTGCGGGTCAAAATCTAGTATTAGTTAAAATTATTTCCAATTTTGATTTGAATTTTTGTCGACATATCAAGAATCTCTATAATATTATTTGAGAAGTCAGTTTCTTACGTGTCGTGCTCACGTTAATTCTCACGATAGTTGATTACGGAAATACCCTTAATGAATTAAAAATAGTTTAGTTACTATTATTAAATTTGTTTTCCTTTTTATTTGGTGGTTCTGTATAATTAAATCTTTAATTATTTTTTCCAATAATATATATATTAAAAAGAAATATTTACAATTTTTAAGAACGAAAATTATAATAATATTTATAAATAATGTGATTTCATAAAAAAGGAAAGTTAACAAAAGTAATCTTGATATTAATAAAAATAATAAAATAAAAACATATTATTTTATAATATTGTTTTATTAATTTTTATACATATAAATTATGGTTACCTCAAAAAATTAGTACAGAAAATCTCACTAAAATATGTTTATGAATACCTCAAAACATATTATGTTATTTTGAATCTCATGCATATAAATTATGGTTACCTCAAAACATATTAACTAAATTTGACAATTTATTTCTATTGTATAATATATATGCATGAGATTCAATATCATCTTTACATTCTTTTATGTAAATTTTAGTCAATCCATATTTTAATTTATTTTGTTTATTTGACTCTAAAAAATAAACTATGTTATATAGAATCTCACAAAAAAATATATTTAAGAGAATAACCAACATAAATTTAAAATATCAAAATTATCAAAATTTTAATATAATTAAAGAAACAAAATATTATGGTTGAATTTAAAGAAGTAAATGTAATCTAATATACTCAAGTAAAAACTAAACCGATTAGATATTACATATATAAAATTACGTGTTTAACTCATGACCACATAAATACTAATCATGACCACATGAACACTAATCCTGATTCTGACCACATGAACAGTGGCCATAATCATCATTCTCTCAATGAAAACCATGACCACGCCGCTTCCGACCCTAACCACAAGCTCAACGAAACCTTTAAACATGAAAAAGCAACCAGCCCTTCACATTTGTATCTACACCCACTCTCACCGTCCACGACTTTGTTGTCCATGATTGATGTATATCAAAATCCACTCCTAACCACATCCAACAAAACTTTCACCATTTCTTATTGTTATCGATAACCACCCCACTCTTGCCATATCAACAAAAATCTTGACCATCCTTCATCTGATATATACCAATTCCATCCACATTTTATCTGGCGAACACAAAACCCAAACATTTAATTACCTCAATGTCACTCTCTTTTCGGATCTGTACTTTCTTTAACAATAGCCCTCGGATCAAACTCATAACCATCAATCCAACAATAGCTAAAAAAGGCCAACACTCAATAAACCTACCAACTATTTATTACAATCACAAACGCTAACTAGTGTTCTAAACCAACCAAACTACACATAACTATTTATAGGAGAGGGATACTTTAGACGAAGAAAACATATAATCCAAACTCAAAGTACTCTAAAGTACTAAAGTATATGAAAGGAAGTACAAAGTATACCAGTATGTAAAGTTCTTATAAGCTTAGTTATAAAACTATGTCGGTTTTTATTTCGTCCGGACATAACAATTTTAGTGATATTAAAAAATTATTTAAATTGAAAGTATAAATTAATTTATTATAATATATTAATTTTAAAAATATTTATATCCGTGCATGAGCACGGGAGAATCACCTAGTTATTATGGTAAAAGATAAACCACAACACTATGATTTGATCCAACTGATCTAAATTTTATATTAAAAAGTACATGTGAACAAATATCTAAAGTAACAAATATCTAGAAATGTGAACTTTACATATTGAAAAAGTTTAAGCTTTCTAATTTGGAATGCCTTAACAAAACATTATAAGAACATGCGTCATATATAAGGATGTCCTACATATAACTTTACATATTATATAGTACATAGTACAATCTAAAAATAAGCATAAATTACTTTTAATAACAAAACTAAAACTTAAATGCAGATATATGTGAACGTCAGCTCCGATCTTGGTATTGACAAAGCAACTGATAGCACAGAATTATGATTTTTGAATTTCACATGAGTTCTGGACATTTGTTTGTTTCCTGGATCTCATTTTCATTATCAAGGCCATGTTCATTTTTATTTGATATAGCATTTAGATGTAACATCTGAATACAATATGTAGATATTACGTACATCTAATTATTGTTTGTTTTTAAAGTTAATATTTTCTTTATGAAGCAACATCTTGATGCAAAGTTGTTTGTTTTATGATTTTATAATAGTGTTTAAATACTATAGTTGAAAAGACTAAAAAGAGCAATTTTTTTATTCTTAATAATAAAATGATTATAGAATTTAAAGAAATATATCTAAAATTAATTTTGTATTTTTGCGAAAAACGTGATTTTACGTGTTTTAACATGAAACTAATTTTGTGTTTATGGTGGAAAGACATAATAAGCAGTCTTGGTAAAAAGATACGTTTTTACGGTTTTTGCGAGAAAACATGATTTTTTTTTGGGTTTGACGGGAAAACACGAGTTTTGGTTTTGACGGGAAAATACGAATTTCCGGTTTTCATGGGTAAATTTTGCTTGGCAGGAAAACACAATTTTACGGTTGTAAAAACATGAATTTTCATTTTGACAGAAAAAATTTAATGGTTTTGACAGGAAAACATAATTTTCATGTTTCAATGGAGAAGTACAATTTTCCTATTTTGAAGAGAAATTGCGGTTTTCTAGTTTTGGTGGGAAACATAATTTTTGGTTCTGGCGGAAGAACGCAATTTTTGTGTGTTTGATGAGAAATTATAATTTTCAGTTTTGATGGAAAAACAAGATTTCCGGTTTCGAGAGAAAACTCGATTTTTAGATTTTGACGGAAACACGCTTTACAGTTTTGACGGAAAACGCAATTTTATGGAGGTGGTGAGAAAACACAAAATTTCTGGTTTCGGAAAAGAAATTTGATTTTTCCATTTTGGTAGAAAAGCTTACAATTTTAGCGGGAAATTAATTTTTCGATTTTAGCAGGAAAACTCGATTTTTTTTGGCAGGAACCCTCAATTTTGCGGTTTCAATGAAAAAACTCGATTAGAAGGTTTTGACGGAAAATTGATTTTCTGATTTCAGTGAAAAAACTTGATTTTTTTTTGTTTTTGTGGAAAAGTTCAATTTTCTGATTAAAAGTATTATATAATAATTATCATAAATAATATAATTAATTTTATATTGTATTGAAAGGTATTTAAGTGTTTTTGGATTTTGAGATGCAAATGCGTCATCTAAACTCTACTTTTTAGCATCTTAAATATCTAGATATTTTAGAGATTATAGATTTTGTATCAAGATGCAACATCTAAATGTTGATGCAATAATGTTCAAACGAACGACAGTTGAATATTTGCATCCAGATGTACTGTCTGGATGCTAACGACGGTAAGCTAAGGTCAGTGGCACCTAACCATATCAATCGTTAGAAGTATAGAGGAAACCAAATATTTTTAGGAGAAAATTATACTGGAGAGCACTTTTGACTCTCTTTTTTTTTGTCGATGGTATTACAAACTATGAGAAAATATTACAAGACAATGCTACAACCGACAATTCTACTTACCTTATGAGGATTCACCCTAACTGCATCATTCTAAGCCGTCCCTATGAGATCCGTGCCTGACGGTACTCCTTGCGCCATGCCGAAGATCTCCTGTATACTTTTTCTCCATAAATCTGCATAATTCGCCTTGGCTAGGATTCAAATCTCAAACCTCCTGGTGTAGAAGCATTAATGAACCCTTAGTCAAACCACTGGACTAAAGGGGCTTCCACAGGTTAACATACTTCAAGCATGTGGAGTACTTCTTGCTTATAAATTTCCTAAACACCCACTGACTAAAACTAACCAGATCAAAAATTTTATTCTCTTCTAAATTTTTTATCGTTACCAAATTGGAGATATAGTTAAACCCTAATCACATAAAGAAGAATCTCTTCGCCGCTGCTTTCACGGCTTGCTTCCCTTGAAGAAAACGAATCATGTCGTAGTTTCTCTTTGTCGCATACAACCTCATCACTACCTTTTGCAACCTCAGACTTCAGCACCTACAGTTCCTTTTTTTAGATCCTTCGTCATCTTCATCATCTCCATTAATTCTCTAGACATCCGCCATAAGCTTCCAGATCCTCTACACCAAGTAGACATCGCTTGACTCTTCTCCAAATCTCCATTCGTTGATCCTCGTGTTAATTCAATTCAAGAGGTTTACAAAAGCGTGGATCCCTGATTCGAGGATCTGGTGAAATATGGAAAGTCTTCGATTCTCTTGGTTATCGATATGAACAACATGAGCACTGACCTTGCCTTTGTACTCTTCACAAAGACCATTGCCACATAAACACTGATCATGACCACATAAATACTAATCATGACCACATGAACACTAATCCTGATTCTGACCACATGAACAGTGGCCATAATCATCATTCTCTCAATGAAAACCATGACCACGCCGCTTCCGACCCTAACCACAAGCTCAACGAAACCTTTAAACATGAAAAAGCAACCAGCCCTTCACATTTGTATCTACACCCACTCTCACCGTCCACGACTTTGTTGTCCATGATTGATGTATATCAAAATCCACTCCTAACCACATCCAACAAAACTTTCACCATTTCTTATTGTTATCCATAACCACCCCACTCTTGCCATATCAACAAAAATCTTGACCATCCTTCATCTGATATATACCAATTCCATCCACATTTTATCTGGCGAACACAAAACCCAAACATTTAATTACCTCAATGTCACTCTCTTTTCGGATCTGTACTTTCTTTAACAATAGCCCTCAGATCAAACTCATAACCATCAATCCAACAATAGCTAAAAAAGGCCAACACTCAATAAACCTACCAACTATTTATTACAATCACAAACGCTAACCAGTGTTCTAAACCAACCAAACTACACATAACTATTTATAGGAGAGGGATACTTTAGACGGAGAAAACATATAATCCAAACTCAAAGTACTCTAAAGTACTAAAGTATATGAAAGGAAGTACAAAGTATACCAGTATGTAAAGTTCTTATAAGCTTAGTTATAAAACTATGTCGGTTTTTATTTCGTCCGGACATAACAATTTTTGTGATATTAAATGTAAATATTCTAGTGATTTAAGGGGTCAAGTTAACGAGGCTGAGAGAATTTAATAGAGTGTGACATGTAAGATGGATGGATCGTAATTAACATACAAAATAAAGGTTATTTTGTTCCTAATGTTGTTCAATTAAGAGATAGGTTTTCTTACTAAACTTGAACTTTATACACAAAACCCTAATGGCCGAAACTAAATTGAATCTAAACTGAGCAAATCGGTTGAATAAAACTAAACCAAACAATTTGGGTCGGTTAAATATAAACCGGATTGGCAAAAATTCAAGTAAGGCCCAGGGATGATAAGAGGCCAGTAAAGGTGGGAGTCCGGGCCCAAAAAAAGAAACGGTTTAGTAGATGTGACGGAGGCAAACGGCCACCAGTTTTGTCGTTTCGAGGAGCATAGAAACCACGCGCGTGAGAGAACGCGCGCTTGTGTATTGCTGATCGATCATCATCGCTTTTTTTTTTTTCTTCTTCTTCGAAAGCAGTCTAACTACGGCAACACACTACCCTACGCCCCTTCCCACCATCAAGCATTAAATTCTCTCTCTCTCTCTCTTTCTCTCTCTGCTTTGAAATTACTTTACTCTCTTCTTCTCTCTATCACTCTTACCTTCCGCCGGAGAAGCTCTCGTTCCTTCTCTCTTTCTCAAACCTTAGTAATCAACGGTCGACTCCACTTCGCGCTTTGTGCAGATCTCCAACCGCATTACGTGGATCTGTCAAAATCGCGTTAAACCCACCCGACCCTAGGGTTTTGTATTGGGGAAGAAATTTAATGACTGCGAAGCTTTGAGGAAGTTATGGTTAAACTTACTGATTCAGGACGATTAAGCTTCGTTTTGATTCTTTGAATATTCGTAGAGTGTCCTCCGGAGAGGACGCGGAGGTTCGGTGTCTCCGTAGCTGACGAATGGTGGGTTTCAGAATGCGGAACTTTGCGATGCATCTGCTGCTTTTTCTCCTTCTTCATTCTCCCTTATGCTTTGGTATGAACTATTGTACATATTTTTTCCCCTTTCCATGTCTCTGCTTTGGTGAAATTCAAGAAAATCAGTAGGAAGCGATTGCGAAAGGATAGCTAAGCTTTTTTTTTTTTTTGCTTGCCTGACAGCTGAAGATGAGCTATAATTAGAATTGTTTATTTAGAAGGTAACTTTATTATTATTATTATTATGTATAAACTAAGCAAAAAGGGTTTTAGTTTTGAAGATCGTGATTCATTAAGTTTGGAATCTACTATGGTGAAGCATGAGAATGACGATTACTTTAGATAGTGGCACACTGATAGAGCTTACTTTATCTCTTCTTAGTATCTCGACGTTATCCATTTCTACTGATGAATAGTGTATTTTTGTGTCTTAAAACTATTTGCCAATATGAACACTTTGACATGTATAGAAAGATATTCTGTGGATGACTTATCAGCTTACTCTTTATCTTTTGCAGCTAGGCTCTTTCCTATGAGCTTCCCATTTAGCCGATCAAAATCGCATCAATTGCGTTTTTTTCATCCATCTGTTGCTCCTGCACCTTCACCAGGTCAGCAAGGGGATGCTTTTAGTCACATGGTCCCAATCACATAGTCTACACAGTGTAACTATGTTTCTGCCTAGCTGTATTTTATGGTCATTTTTTATTTTTATTGTCAGCTTTGGCCCCCAACCCAAGCACCATTCCCACACCAAGACAAAAAGGTCATCACCACCATCGTCTTTGGCATTTAATACGCAATGTGACTGCAGCTTCACCTTCCTCACATGGTACTTCTTTTTCTACTTGTTGATTATCAATAGATAAAGAAGTAGTAATTACTCATTTCTGTTTTGTTCTATTCGATAGACTGTCAACAAGCATGTGTGGAGCCTCTTACTTCATCTCCCTACGGTTCACCCTGTGCTTGCGTTTTCCCCATGAAAGTTCAGCTTCTGCTAAGTGTCGCGCCTATTTCTATTTTCCCCGTGACCAGCGAGTTAGAAATTGAGCTTGCTGCTGGAACATACTTGGAACAAAGCCAAGTCAAAATAATGGGTGCCAGTGCCGACACTGAAAATCAAGGGAAAACAGTGGTGGATATTAACCTTGTTCCACTTGGGGACAAATTCGACAAGACTACTGCCACACTTATTTATCAAAGGTTCCGACACAAGAAAGTGCCTCTAAATGAGTCTGTTTTTGGTGATTATGAGGTTACACACATAAGTTATCCAGGTAAACACTAGTTTCTACCCTTTCTTTTGTTTTCCATTCTTTTTGAACTTTTTTAATTTCGCTTCAGGAATTCCTTCTTCTTCACCATATGGAGACAATGTGGAGGGTGCTCCAAGTGCAAGTACTAGAGGGCTTCCACTCACTGCAAACGTTGTCAACAAAAGTCAGGGCATAGATTTTAGAACGATTGCAATCATTGTCCTGTCAGGTTTCGTGCTCGCCCTGGTTTTAGCTGGAGCTATATTTATAGTCATGCAATGGAACAAAGATGGGATGTCATCTACTGCTGTTGGCCCTGCATTGGCTTCATCGATGAAGAAAAAGCCTGGTAAATTTCTCCCTTGTGACTTTATAACAGATTCTTGGTTCTGCAGCGTTAAACAACATGGCGCATTTCCTGCATGAATCTGTTCCTGACATTTTTACACACCTTGCAGGTGCTGGATCTATGTTTTCCAGTAGCCCCAGAAGCTCGGGATCAGATTCTTTGATGTCTTCCATGGCTACATGTGCTTTATCCGTTAAGACCTTTACACTTTCCGAGCTTGAGAAGGCAACTGATAAATTCAGTGCCAAGAGGGTTTTGGGCGAGGGAGGATTTGGTCGTGTTTATCAGGGTAGCATGGAAGATGGAACCGAGATTGCAGTTAAACTGCTAACTAGGGACAATAGCAATCGAGACCGTGAGTTTATTGCAGAAGTCGAGATGCTAAGCCGTTTGCATCACCGCAACCTTGTAAAACTGATTGGAATATGCATTGAAGGCCGTACACGTTGCTTGATTTACGAGCTCGTCCACAATGGGAGTGTCGAGTCCCATTTGCACGGTGACATACTCTATCCTCTCTACCTTTTAGAAACCATATTTCTCAACTCTATTTTGCCACTTCTCCTTTTATCACCTTCTAAAGCCTGGTTTTCCAGGTGTTGACAAAACAGAAGGAACGCTTGACTGGGATGCGCGGTTGAAGATTGCACTTGGTGCAGCGAGAGGACTGGCCTATCTCCATGAAGATTCAAATCCCCGAGTAATCCACCGGGATTTCAAGGCCAGCAATGTTCTCCTAGAAGATGACTTTACCCCAAAGGTCTCAGACTTTGGACTAGCGAGAGAAGCCACCGAAGGAAGTCAACATATTTCCACTCGTGTCATGGGGACCTTTGGGTAAAGTTTCTTTCTACTTTTCTTGCTTTGAATGCTTATATGATGAGCACATGTACTCTAGTCAAATGATGGCCTTACAATGGACATTAATTGCAGGTACGTGGCCCCCGAGTATGCAATGACGGGGCATCTCCTTGTGAAAAGCGATGTTTATAGTTACGGTGTAGTTCTACTCGAGCTTCTCACCGGCAGAAGACCGGTAGACATGTCACAGCCTTCGGGAGAAGAAAACCTTGTGACGTGGGCGAGACCTTTACTAGCCAACAGAGAGGGGCTGGAGCAAATGGTTGACCCCACATTGGCTGGAACCTACGAATTTGATGACATGGCGAAAGTGGCTGCGATTGCCTCCATGTGCGTCCACCAAGAAGTCTCGCACAGACCGTTCATGGGTGAAGTGGTGCAGGCACTGAAACTTATATACAACGATGCAGATGAGACATGCGGTGGGGACTATTGCAGCCAGAAGGAGTCATCAGTGCCAGACTCTGCAGACTTCAAAGGAGGTCTGGATCCCTCAGATAGCAGCTGGTGGAATTTGACACCTCGGTTAAGGTATGGTCAAGCGTCTACATTCATAACGATGGATTATAGCTCAGGACCGCTTGAGGAGATGGAAAACCGGCCTCACTCTGCCTCTAGCATTCCTAGAGAAGGAGGCCTGTTTCTACCAAACAGGTCGGGTCCGTTACGGCCAGTTAGTAGTAGAAGAAACTTCTTTAGATCAAGAGGAAGTATGAGCGAACACGGTGGACCATCATCATCTAGACATCTCTGGTCCGGGAACGGCGACTGGTTCTGAGTAACCAGAAAATGTACAGTAAAGAAAAGGGGCTCACAACTCTTGAGCTGCATGGTTAGGTTTGGTTCAGTTCAAATGGGTAAAGACATTCCGGTTAGGAGTTCGTTTTTGGTTTTGGTTTTTTTCACATTTTCAGCAAATAGATTTTAATTGTTTGGTTTTGCAAGGATGTAAGCAAAAGCAAAAACATAGGGAGGGACTGTATCTATTTATCTATATTCATCTCTCCCACAAACAAAAAGCTTTTTAATTTAGTATTAATGTCTTAGATTGTAATTCAAGACATTAGAAACAAATATAGTACTCTTGTCTTGGGTGTTTAAAAACAAATATACATATAAAACCGAGGATGATAATAACACATAAAGTCCCAAAAAGTAAGAATAAAAAATGGAATATTAGTGTTTCAATGGCGACGAGAAGAGAACCAAACACAGTGGTGAGAAACTTTGATACTTTGCTTTTAGCACTTAGTTGACATGCATTTGGTTGTGTTTGTTAATGTCGACGGATGTGCGCCGAGGAAGACCATTCGAAGTTATAAACTTAATAGGCCGAGCCATTATATAGGCCCACTAATATTTAAAAGGCCCAAAAACTCGAGTGTTGGTGAAGTGAAGTAGACAGAGTTGGCTTGCTTATATCAGGCAGGCAAATGTGGTTCGCATGTGCTCCTAATCTCGATCGGTAATTAGTCATTAAGGTCCGCCGTTTTGTTTCCATACAGATTCTGGAGGACTCCTTTCTTCATCTTAATCGATTGAATTTGGGGTTTTTTTTTTGTTCTTTATACATAAAAACCCTAATTTTGATACATTAGCTTTAAGAACCTTCTCGAGAGATTCTGTGTGTACACCAAAGAAGTTACCTATCTTTTTGGATTTGATTGGGTTTGAAGATATGCCTCCAAAGCAACAACCAAAGGCGGATTTGGCGAAAAAGCAGAAGCAAGTGGAAGACAAGACATTCGGTCTGAAAAACAAGAACAAGAGCAAGAATGTTCAGAAGTATGTCCAGAGTCTCAAGCAATCTGTTCAGCCCAAACCCGACGCTTCTAAAGTTGCAGCCAAGGTAACGATGAATCTGTTTGATATTCTGGTGAAATGGATTATGAAATTCTTGAATGACTAGGAGTCTGTGTTCTTGATGGTTGAGTAACGTTTTCGATTGAGTGAGTGAGAGAGAGATAATTTGTTGCTGAAACAGTTAATTCGATTAGATTCTCACCAAAGAAAATGTTTTTTTTTGGGGGGGTTTGATGACAGAAAAAGAAAGAGGAAGAGAAAGCGAGAGAACAGGAGCTGAATGAGTTGTTTAAGGTTGCCATTAGCCAGCCTAAGGTTCCTGTTGGTAAATGTTTCTCTCTTTTATTTTTCATTAACAAAATGTAAAGTTCATTCTTCCCTGTCTTGTGTTTCCATGTATTTATAGAATATGATTTTTGGCAGGCGTGGATCCAAAGTCCATCTTGTGTGAATTTTTCAAGGCGGGTCAGTGTCAAAAGGGATTCAAGTGCAAATTCTCTCATGATTTGAACATTCAGAGAAAGGGTGAGAAGATCGATATCTACAGCGACAAGCGTGATGAAGGTAAACATCACAATTATTGCCTTATATTTACATCCTTCCTTGAACTATGTGGTCTTATGTTTTTTATTATTTTTATATTGTGTTAAGATGGTAATATGGAGGAGTGGGATCAAGAGACCCTTGAAAAGGTTGTGGAATCAAAGAAGAATGAATACAACCAGAACAAGCCAACTGATATTGTAAGCCGTTTCTTTTCTTTCTCCCATTCTATTCATAACTTGTTACTGGCTACCTTTTGGGATATGTTGATTAAGAACTCTTCTGGTTTTGTAGTATATACTCCTCTTGTGTACAAATATTCAGCCATTAGATTGTGATGCTTTAGTGTATATTTGTTTGCATTTTTGACTGTGACCAAGTCTTAGCTGATATTGGGAGTTTATGTTCACCTTATAATATGTTGCCTTTGCTGATAGCATGGTTCATTTTAGGAGCTATTTGGTTCCTACACTGTCTCTTTCCTTCCCTTGTTCCCTGTTGCTTTCTCCTCACCTGGATTCATGCGTGACATGAACTCATGCTTCTGGTGATGGTAGTGCTCTAAACGACATTCTTATCATGATGTGCCTGTTGCTTAACAATATAGTTAGCTACTTCTATACTAAGAGAAGTCATTATTCATTAACAACGCGATGACTTTCATTATCTCGCATGACTTCATATAATAGTTTTTTGTGTGTGTTTACCAATATACATATAACAGGTTTGCAAGTATTTTCTGGACGCGGTGGAAAAGAAACAGTATGGGTGGTTCTGGGCTTGCCCCAATGGTGGCAAAGAGTGTCATTACAGACACGCTCTTCCTCCTGGTTATATCCTTAAATCTCAGATGAAGGCCCTCTTGGAAGAGGAGTCACAAAAGATGCCAGTTGAAGAAGAAATCGAAAACGAGGTTTAGTACTCGCTCTGTTTTTCCCAATCTGTGCTCATAGGTGCTATGACCCTGAACTTGATTCTTGTTTTCTTTGTTCTACAGCGTGCAAAACTGAAAACGGCAACACAAATGACTCCTGCGCTATTTATGGAGTGGAAGAGGAAGAAAATAGCTGAGAGAGATGCAGGTTTGGCTGCTTCTCAAGCGGAGAGAGCTAAGAACGACCGTATGAGGTAATCCACCATTCATCATTTTGTTGCCTAGTCTGACTCATTATTTTGTTCTTCGTAAGCTGATTCATTGTCTGTGATCACAGTGGTCGGGAGCTGTTTCTGTCCAATGCAAGCTTGTTTGTGGATGATGCTGAGGCTTTTGAAGAATACCAAAGGGAAAAAGAAGAGGAAGAGATTGAACAGAAGGTGAACTCTCTCTCACTCATCATTTAATAAACCTAAGCAAGTCATGTTAATGGAATCTTGAGTTTTTGATTCTCAGGAAAAGAACAAAGAAACAGAGGCAGGGACAAGCAAGAGTAGTGGTGATGCTGAACAGAGTTCGAAAGAAGTGGATGAAGACGACGACGATGATGATGATGATGATGATGATTTGGACATGGATGAGCTTGATGAATTGGAAGCAAGCTTGTCGAAAACATCGATCCAGATTCGTGAGCCAAACAATGAAGGATCATCTTGAGATGAAAATAATATGTGAGAGGTGGTGGAGAAGAAAGCACATGTTTTACTTTGTGTACTTTCGATATATTGGATTTTGCGAAGACATTCAGGTGTTCAAAATTTCAGTTTCTGTCTTAAGATCTTAGTGTCTCATCAAGGACTAATGGCATCTCTCTTCTTTTTGTTTCTTTTGTTCTTAATTTTTTTTTTGGTCAACTGTTCTTAATTTTGTTTATGTGCGAAAAAGTCCTAAAAGAATGAAAAACTATACATTTAAAAGAGAAAATGACATTCTCTTGTTCGTTTGATAAACTCAGCGTCTAGTGTCGGCGGCTCCAAATATACACATTAACGACGCCGACAGTGATTACGAGATAAAAGTGTGGCCGTAACAGTAAAAACAATAGCCGGTGTGAGTCGTAAATGCTGCTATAATTTTTAGCGATCAATCATCATCCAAAATCTTACGCCGCGTCTCTTATAATTAGCATCGGGTTAGTGGTTTCTCTGCAATCTTGCTTTTAAATCAACAGAAATACAAAGCTCAAAAAGACGCCGACGCTAGACGCCGAGTTTATCAAACGAACAGAGGTATTGACCAAGAAGAGAGGTAAGAGTCATTAGCTTGGAACGAACAGCAGATAGCACTCTTTGGGATGCGACTGACAAGCACATCTGCCACGTCAAGTTCTCTCTTCCCAACATCACTTGTGTTTTGGACTCAGCAATAACAATCTGCATGCAGAAGACAGAGGAACCAAAGTAAATGAAAACGTTGATATCTCGTAAAATACTAATAGAAAACAAAACAGGGAAGTGAAAAAGTTGACATCTCATAAAATACCTTTGGTACTCAATAAACAAAAAAACTATCATTTTATATCTAGTTTAGTTTATTTTTAATTACTTGTTAACAAAATTACATTAAAGTACTAATAGAATTGTTTTTGAAGTTTTCATAGAACACTATAAAAATAAGAAAAAAACGGATATTGAAAAACATGTACCATAGATTACTCATTTATCGATGATATTTTGGACAACATGTGTGGTTCCAAATATTTTATCGTCATAATTCTCTAACAAATCCTTCAACAAAAAATATTCATCTATTATTTTTTTTTTCTTTCTGGATTTTACATACCTCAGAAAATAGCATTAGAATTAAGTTGATCCTTTCATTATAAGTTATTTGTTCATATTCTATTCACAGTTGTTCATTCAAAAAATATATTATAACAAAATTGACAATCATGTTGTATGAAATAGGACTTTATAAACCGAAGAAGATTTTGAAATATTTTTAACTCTATCACCACTATAATGATATGATTTGTGAATCGAATATCTTAAAATGATAATTACAAATGTTCTAACTTGAAATATTGTATAATATTCTTTCTTAATGTACAACATGTGCTTTATTTTGTGATATGAGCAAACTACAATATCTATGGATTGTCATTTCATGTTCTTTTACTCAATGGTTAACACTTAAATATTCTATATAAACTAAGCACTTACATAACATCAACTGCAATGCCAATTTTTCTCCGATATTTTTCCTGTTCTTAGCTCAACAATTATGAGAATTTTGAAAAAAATGCTTATGTTTCTATAAAAGTGTGAATGGAAATCTACATGCAGCTCCTTCCTTCTATTGTAGTGCTTTAAATTGTTATTTTCTTGAATAGTTATCTATGTCATGTGAATGAAATTCTACATATAGTTCCCCCACTATAGATACATTGTCCAATTTGTTAAGTTTTTCATTCAAATCCTTAAATCAAATAAGCATCAAAATGATCATTTTCGTCGTTGAATGAGATTTATCGTTTCTATTAAAACTCGATGGATCCAAAAAATAAAGTGCCATTTTCTGTAGGCCATTTTAGAATGTTTTCTTAACCAATATCTCCATTAATGAGTTTTATCTTAGTTTATTGATGAAGAAGACATATGCGATGGTGTTATGCGAGAATGGTTCCAATTTACATAGCGAAATACTTATTTCTAAAGAAGAAGAAGAAGTAAAAATATTAGCTTTAGAGAAGTTGATCCTCGATTCCATGTTTCATATTCTAATTATCCTGGAAGATTCTTCTCAAATCAAGATATGTCATTATGCTATCAGAGGCTGTGGATTTTGTAGTACTTGGTGTCTAAATCAACCTTGATTTTTGTTATCCAATGTAGGATTCATGGAATAGGAAAATTTTGAATTTCAAACTGTCTGGTGAATCTTTTTTTGAATGTGTTTTTTGAACGTGTCTTTTTTGTACATCTTGTTGGAGTGATAAAATGGTTAGAAGATATTGAGGAAACTGAATCAGCCTTGTATAAGAGTTTTAAGGAAATGTTAGAAGGACATGCTATTGATATGATTTGACAATGATATGTGGAGAGTGTACCAAGGAACGGAAGTTGAAAATGATAAAATTTTTGGCAAGCTCAACTTGTTATTTCACAACATTACTTGGTACGATGACAAGTTAGTTTTTGAATATATATAACTTCTCTCAGCTTCCTCAGTTCCAACTACTCTTGCCATGTTATACTTTTCTTCCAGGGGAGAATTTGCCAAAGATTCCATTCAAAAGTTCCTCTAAAAATGCAGAGATTTACCCAGTATGTCACACACTTACATTCTACCTATTATACTCGAGCTCTGTAGCTTGCTTAAGAAAGTCCGCTTCGAGAAGAATCTCTACTTGACCTGCTGGAATGTGTTCGCTTCTATATCAGATTGTGTCTCATCCACCTGCGAGGGCATGAAGTCGTTCATTACAAGGCTGTCGTCTCGTTTAGTATGGAGGTAGCTATCTACTTCAGAACACTACCATTGTTGAGAATATGACACATGTTGAGGTTTTTGCTGAATTACTGACATATGTGGGAAAATTTTTGGAGGATGAATCAATGTTAGCGTCACATCATTTCTCTGCTCTTGAATTTGTTAGTGCCTTATCTAGTGGCTTTTACAAAACTCGTAAAGAAGAACTTATTGGTGTTCTAAACTCTTGTAGAACTCCACTCTGCAGAATTATCATCAGATTTTAAGAGAAGGGTAATAACCACCAGTGATTAAATGAGTAGAGGGAGTTGACCAACTTCGAAGATAGGAGGCATTTAGCGATGTTGATGGTTCCTAGCGTGAATCAGTTGAACAAGAAGATTATCAGAATTCACAAGCCTAATCTATTAGCACATTTTTCAAACAAATCAGTGATTCAAGCTCTGATTCACTCCAACAAGAGATTTCTTTACAGTTATAGATGAAGAAGGCATGGGCGATGGATTTACTTGGGAATGGTTCCATCTTGCATCTAATGAGATATTCAGTTCTAAATAGGAAGAAGAAGAAGAAGTTGATCTCAATTTCAAGTTATATGTCTAGAAGATTTGGATCTTATGTTTGGTGGAGATTAAGCTGGAATCAGGATAAAATATTGGAAAGAGCATACAATGGAGGAGATGGCTATGGATACCAAGCCACTCATAGAGAGATTGAGTGGTTCTGGGAAATAGTAGAGGGGATATATAAGGAAAAGAAGATGAATTTACTAGAACTTTTGGATTGTATTTACCACATGGAGGAATTTGTGGCTTACTGAGGAAGCTTCAGATTTTAAGAGTGAAGAACCAGAAACATTTTACATCTTCCACTTGTTTTTATATACTCAAACTCCCTCCATATGATATTTTGATAAGATGAAATCTTGGCTTGAGTTTGTCGCTGAAGATGAAAACTGCACAGGATTCGGTATGGAATGAGAATCAAAGTAAGTTTGCAAAGAGATATAGAATTACTAAGAGCGGCGTTTTCTATTCTTGTGTTTTTGGATTTGGACTTGTTTCTTGTTAGAAAAAATGGTGTTGTCCCTCATGGGTGATGTTTTTGTATGCACAGTTCCCATTCTTACTTTGGCAAGTCTCATCATTTGTTAACAGGTAACAAGCTTCAAGTTAGTGCAGTATAGTGAAATTGAGCTCAGGTTTAGTAGAGTATAGATTTCAGATTTGTTGTGTGAGAAATCTTGACAATAATGTGTGAATGGTGTTCTAGTTTGACGAGCCTTAACAAATTGTGTGGTTGATGGTATCTAGTAATGTTTTGGTTGAATATTTACGGTAAATCCCAATGGCCATGAAATTTTATCTTTATATATATATATATTCAACTGATGAAAGAATATAGGATATTCTGATCTTATTTTCATCTTGTTTGTTTAGAAGACTAAGCTTTAATAGAAACTAGATTTTGACCCGCGCTTTGAAAGCGCGGGATAATATTTGGCATTAAATTATTTTATGTAATAAAATTATAATTTATATATCTGATAGGTCTATTCAGAAACATATATATGTAATTTATGTTTAAATTTATGTGTATAATATATTTTAGTTATATTTTAGGAACTAATTATTTGGAAATTTTGAATTATTATCACTGATAATTTATTTATTTCAGCAGTTTATTTAATGCTGTGATTTTAATTTTAATGATTTAAACTAAAATAGATCATTTATTATCACACATTGATCAAGTATTATTATTATATTTTAAAATTGATGTTACGATGTTTGTTTATAATGTCTCGTATTTTACATATATTTTGCATGTTTGATTTATAACCCGTAAAAATCATTAGTTAATTATTTACTCTAAGTAAATAATAAAAATCATACTTTTATTATAATAAAATATACAAATTTAAAGAAACTTTTGAAGTTTTTATATTGAAATTGAATTTGTTAATAATTTAAGTTTTTAGCATACTTACAATAGTTATTGTGTTATTTGCTTTTTTCTAAAAAGATTAAATGCTTTGTTAAAATTAGGCTAAAAAGTGGAGTAATAATGTAAATAATTTTACCAAATCGAATGACAGTCCAATGATGCATTCTTAAAAATTGTACAATTCACAAAACTCCAATTTCTTTCTTTCCCCATACATTAAACGGTTTCAACGATGCATTACCTATTTGTGGACTATGTGTTTGTTTTACAGTTTGGCTCGAATATGATGATATTTATAATAACTAATAGGCTGGTAGAAATAAACTTTGCTGCGAATTTCTAGATCAAATTTACTTTTTTGTTTATTAATAATTAGTATTTGCAATATTTAGTCTATTATGAGAAATATATATTGGATTATTTTTGTATCCCACAAAATTTGAATATTTCTCTTTATTAGCACGGCAGATGAAAAAAGCAGTAGCAGTATGCTATAGAAGCTGTATGCAGCAGAAGCAGTATGCTCTCATAAATCTAGTTAATAAAGTGATTGACAGAGCAGTTAAAGCAGTATATGATTTATATATAAAACTATTTTAAAAATTAGTATAAAATATATTATTTATTTATTTTTAAATTATATAGATTATTTATAATATATATTAATTTTATTCACAATAATAAATCATATTTATTTATATATATGTCATCTTTTGAATGTATAAATATTATTTTTAAAAAAAATTTTAAAACATATTTTACTTTTTAATAAAAAAATAAAATTTTCTTTTCTCAAAAAATAAAATATTATTTAAAAATTAATATTTTATATTTAAAAATAAAATTTTACTTTTAAAAAATAAAAATGTATTTTAAAAATAAAATAAGATTTATTTATTTGAATACTAAAATTTAATTAAAAGTTTATTTTTTATAGATTGAAACTTATTTTGAAAATATTTTTTTTTTAAAAGTAATATTTTATTTTCTAAAATAAAAAAATATTTATAAAAAATAATAAAACTTATTATTATTTATTTAAAGTAAAAATTATATTTTATAAAATAAAAAATTATTTATTTATTTTTAAGAAAAAAAAACTAAACATATTATTAAACAAAATAAATTAATTTTTTTTTTTTTTTATATATTGTAAATGTAAATGCTCTCTCAAAAGCTTCGTATGAGAGCATTTGATGAAGAGCACTTAGAGAGCATTTGCATCTTCTAAATACTATCCTAAACGATTTGGTAAAAATTGTTGATTGGATAATAAGTAGCATAATGCTCATGTTAATGCTATACCAATCAAGCTCTAAGAAGTTTTGTATTAATTACGGTTCAAAACAACTACCGTAATTTAATAGTGTAGATTTGAAAAATATACTTTGATAAATAAATAGTTATTGTAGATTCGCAAAGAGATATTCGTTGCTATATTTTAGTGATCTTTAGATTATATGGTTATTAAGATTTGAAATATGTGACCCGTGTTTCTCGGTTCTTTTCCTTTAATATTGCTTTCATTAGTTAGTAGCGAGATATATAAAAATATAGCATAATTAGTGCTAGCAGTTTCTTTATTATTTTAATAAATTATTAATCTAAAATTTAAAACAAAATAGCTTAATCATGTAACCTTCAAATAAAAAGGAAGCAAAACACATTTACCATCTTGTCAAGTTCCTCAGAGCTCGGTAGAAAGACAGCTTGAAAGTCGAAACACTAAAACCGTACAAAAACTTCACTTTGTGCCATAAAGGCATTTTAGCCCATGTTCTCTTTAAAGTGATCTGCTTCCAACAAATACCAATGCATACGATTCCTTGAGAGAAAAATTTTAAGACTACGAATACATGTTCTTAAATCATCAAAGTTACCTGCACTGGACGATCCACATGTCTACCATATTTGACTGTTTCTTCATATGCCACACAAAACTCATCACCAAGTAAAACATCAAACTTGCTTGCACACAACTCCACAAAGACGACCTGCAACACATGAGATTACGTACTTAGAGAGAGAGAAAAACATAAAAAAAGAGTTCACTATAACGGAGAAGAACATGTGTTGCAGCGAAAATGATAGCTAAAGAAAGAGTATTGGTGTCGGAGTCGTTGGTTTAGCGGTGGCTAGTGAGCTTAGTTTCTAAAATCAAGCCTAGATTTTTGGCTGATTTTTTTCAAAGTTAAAAACAAAATACGTTAGAGAATATTCTGTTTTTAGTTTAAGTAAATAAAATTAATATATGTAATTAAAACTATATCTTAAAAATAATCCAGTGGCAATAAATTGTAAATATTGTTGAAATCCAAGGTGACCTCAAAAAAAGCACTTTGGTTTTAATAGTATTGATTGTATAACTACTGTGATGTACTTTAAATACTCTGTAAAAGTCTCAAGGGAAATCCAGAGTCTCATAGTAGTTTCCAGAAGTTAAGGTTGGTTGCCACTTACTAACATTTTAAATATTAAAGTTTTTTGACTAGCACTTTAAACCTTCAAATGGCAATTTAATCATAACAAATCTCCAATGATGTTTACTCCCTCGTCGAAAACTTGCTAGGCGCTACGTGTGCAACACATCCGGACCTAACGATTTATTGAAAAAGTGGAAAAAACGGGAAGTACGCGGGATGGAATTTTTATACTTTTATACGTATAATGCTACATTTTATACATATAAATTAACATTTTATAGTTGGTATTTTATTTTGGACATATAGTTTCGGACAATATTCTATATTGCCCTAGTACCTATTAATGCTGTATAAGCATTATGCTCGTCATTATCCAATCAACATTTATCACAAAAGCATTTACAATAGTATTTACAAGATGCTAATGCTCTCCAAATGCTCTTTACTCAATGCTCTCATATGGAGCTTTTGGTAGAGCATTTGCAGTTAGAATATATAAAAATTTAAAAGTAATTATCTATAATGAATATATTTTATTTAATAATATAAAAATTATGTTCATAATAAAAATAAAATTTACATTTTAAAAAATAAAAGTTGTGATTCATTATTTTAACTTTTTAAAAAGAACAATATTTCACATTTGAAATATAATATAACTTATATAATTACACATATCATTCATTATTTTTAATAAATAAAATAAAATAGTATATATCTATATATTATATATTAGAAATTAAACATACCTATATTATTTATAAAAATAAATTATATGTCATATATTAGTTTTCTGATAATATTATATGAATCATTTACTGCTCTACCAATAGATAAATAATGATAATTTATATATAAATTATATATATAATTATTTTATTTTATTTAATAATATCAAAATTATTTTCATATCCAAAAATAAAATTATAATTTAAATAATATTTGCATTTATTTTTTAAATAATAATATTTTATATTTTAAATTTAATTTAATTTTATAATTAAATAATATTCATTATTTTTTAATAAAACATATATTATTAATATATATTATTTTAAAATAAATATATTATATACTAACTTTTATGATAATTTTAAAATTGTATAATATTACTGCTCCACCAATCATTTTATTAAAAATTTTAATGAGAGCATCAGACTTAGCGACATCTTGCCTTCTGACATCTTCTAATGCTTCTTCATCTGCTGTACCAATCGAGGCCATATGTCCCACTCTTATTAAGTTATTTCTTTTCATTTATTTTTAAATCGAAAACGTGGCTAAGTACAAAAGAACCCTTGATGAATTTAGTTATCTACAGATCCAACCTAAGCTAACCCACCCGACTCAAGCCCAGTCGGGTCTAACCCGGATTTCCCAACCCTAGCACATGTTTCTCTTCTCCATTCTCAATTTCTCGAAAGAAAAATCTCTACCTTTCTCTGCCTCCGGGATGCCTCACTCCTCAGTCGAAAGAAGGATTCTTCTGTAAATCTATCCTATTCACTCTGTTTCTCCTCGCCTCTCCGTTGTTCCTTTCTCAGTCTCCAGAGTTCGTCGGCGAGAGAGTGCTTACCAAGTTATGGGAACTGACTCACCCCATTTTCGTTGGTACTGTTGTCTCTTATGGTTTGTTTAGCCGTAGGAGTGTTGTATCTAGGATCTTCCAGGGCTACTCTGTTTCGACGAGGATTCTTGTAATTTTTGGAGTGATGAGAGTCATTTGATTCATGTGAATGCCCGAGCTTCTGTGTATCTCTAGTGAATGAGAGCAATTCTGTTGCTGTGCAAGCTTGGAACTCATTTTCAAGGGAGATGTAAGGTTTTGGTTGCTCGACCAGCTTATCTTGATGGCCATGTTGTCCACCAAAAATTAGGCTTACCGGCTATGAGTTTAAGGTCCAGTTTGTGAGATAACGCAGCTCTGGAGCACAGCTCTTGTGATGAAGCTGTAGACGAGAAAGCTGTGGAATCTTCATCCCTCACCTTGTCGCTTCTATGATTTGCACTTTCATCCCCTTCGTTGCAAATCTACTGAACTTTTGATTATGAGATCACCATCAAGACATTAGGTATGAAAGTATAAAGAAGTTTTTTGTGGAAATGATAAGTTTTCTAACAATTTAAGATATATTAAAGATTTTATGACTAATTTGATATCCAAATACATATATGGACATATAATTTCAATATATATGTTATATCTGCCAAAAATATATAATAAGCCCAAAATATAAAACTTTAAAAAGTATGCATAATACATAGTAGTTCAAAGTAATTTAAGGTAGTCTAAGGTAGTTCTAGTAGTACTAGTAGTCCACAATACACATAATAGTCTCAGTAGTTCTAGTAGTAGAAAATACACATAGTAGCCATAAATAATACTAGTAGTACCTAATAGTTCAAAGCACAAGACAAGTTACTCGGTGGTGATAGAATTATTTCCACATTCAAAATATTCATATAATCTTCTACCTTCCCTTGCTTTACTTTTGCCTCTTCCTCATTAAAGAGATTCTCCAATTAATAGAAGTTTTTGTTTCTTCAAATTTATATAAAATAATATATATATATATATATATATATATATCCTTCCTTTTCATGAAAAAATGTAATTTTGATATTTTTCACAAAAAAACAAAAATGATTAGAATGCATTCATGTTTTTAATAAATACATCCATTTAATCAAAAGTTTTTAAGACAAATAAAATTATTTATAAAATCAATTCAAAATATTTTGTAAATAATACTTCTTCTGTTTCAAAATATTTGATGTCTTGAGATTTTAAAATTAAATTGATATTTATTGAAAACTGTTCAACTAATTAGATTTACAATCTTTTCTGATCGTTTCAAAAAAGCACTTGAAACTGAAAAAGAGAAGAAAAGAAAAAAAATGCTTAATTTTTTCTGATTCTGATCGCTGTCAAAATAAAAAAAGGATGGTGGGACCCAGACAAATATATTAGAGAAGAAAAATGGAAAATAAATAATAATTCTAATAATAATATAGCAACTAAACAAAAAAAAAGTTGTTTCTGAAAAAAAACAGCTGCCGCCGGAAAAAAAATTTGCTGAAAACTTTTTTGGTTGATATCAAAAATAAAAAGAAGGTGGTGGGACCCATAAAAATATTTTTAAAAGAGGAAAAAGAGAAGAAATAGAAACAATAATAAATAAATAAATAAATGGTAAGAAAGTAAAGAAGAAGGAGGAGGGGTAGTGAGAAAAGAAAGAGGATAGTGAGAATAAAATTTTAGCAAGTAGGGTGTTTTAGAATACTTTCCTATAGTTTCATACTTGTACGATGAATATAAGTAATCAAAGTGGTTATCTATATTATTAAAACTCAAGTACAAAATTGGAGTGTTTAGAGACATGAATTGCAGTTTAAAAAGAAGGTTTGTTTGGAAACATGGATAACAATATTAAATGAGAATTGTTTGAAAACATGGATAGCAGTATATTTACTTCCTTTTATTTATATATTTAGTTATTGCATTTATAATAAATTAGGTATTTCCTTTTTATAATTCTTTTAGTCATTGATTTTAAATTAATTAATTACAATTCCAAACTTATCTAAGCAAATTGATATTCATATATTGATCATTATTAATATTGTAAAATTATTACTAAATAAAAAATTTTCTATTTCACTTAATTTTGCCAAACACATAAAAATATTTTTTTTATTTGTTTACGGAATTAGTTAGGCATAGACATTCGGGTACACGTTTAGGTACAAGTCGTTTCTTTCGGGTATAGATTTTTAGGGTTTTGAAATTTCTTTTTTATGTACTTCCTTTTTGTGTTTCTTTTTATTTACAAATTCTACCATTGCATTTAAAATCAATTTAAATTAATTAATTACAATTCCAAAACTTATCTAAACAAATCGATATTCATATATTGATCATTATTATTATTGTAAAAATATTAGTAAATAAAAAATTTTATATTTAACTTCATTTAGCCAAACACATAAAAATATTTTTTTATTTGTTTACGAAATCAGTTAGACATAGACATTCGGGTATCCATTTAGGTACAAGTCGTTTCCTTCGGGTATATATTTTTTGGGTTTTGAAATTTCTTTTTAGGTACTTTCTTTTTGTATTTTTTTTTTTACAGAATCTACCACTGCATTTAAAATCAATTTAAATTAATTAATTACAATTCCATAACTTATCTAAACAAATCGATATTCATATATTGATCATTATTAATATTTACAAATATTACTGAATAAAATTTTCTATTTCACTTAATTTAGTCAAACACATAAAAATATTTTTTTATTTGTTTACGGAATCCGTTAGGCATAGAAATTTAGGTATCCATTTAGGTACTGGTCGTTTCTTTCGGGTATAGATTTTTTGGGTTTTGAAATTAGGCCATGTTTGGATATAAATTTATGTGTGAGTTTCAAGTTGGATCCCCCGGGTCTGTATGAATTTTGTTCTGATGTATAGGAAACTAAAAATATTCAACTAACGAATGTATTTGAAAATGAATCGGATATTTGAACCAAAAATAATGGCTGCATATAACAAAAAATCAATATAAAAGTACTGTACATTTGGATTCAAAATCATTTCTTTTAACAACAAACTACACAAATATGTTGATTTGTATAAAAATTTAAATTACAATGTAAATATTTAATTAATATAGAAATATGTATTAATATAGAAATATGTCACATTTTTTAAACAAAATATCAATATAAAGTATTGTACATTTGCGTTCTAAAATCATTTATTTTAACAACAAGCCAAATAAATATGTTGATTCGAGAGAGAATAAAACAAAGCCAAAAAATCACATAGTTTACCAGAGAGACTCTACGTGTCGAATTTATTATAAAGAAAATTTTACTAAGATAAATACATTCAATAATTACAAACAAATAATATATTTCATAAAAGTGAAAAATAATACCCGTCCTTTCAAGGGCGGGTCAAAATCTAGTTGCTTATTATAAATTGAGCAAGCGAAGGCAAATTAATTTAAAAAAATATATAATTTTGTTGGCTGTACGTTTACACTTTACAGTTCCATAAGTTTTCAAAGTTTCTTTACAGCTAAAATGGTAAGCGAGGGTTTTAAAACTAGAAGAGGTGATGAGTTCGATTATCAGTACTATACATTTTATAATTAAATTTAAGTTTTTAATCAGGTGATAGATCCGGCCCTGTGCAGAGTAAATGGACTAAAAGAGATTATAAATTTTTATCTATGGATATTGAAAAGGTAAAAGAAAAAAAGACATATTATATAAGACATATTATATATGGTATAGATTAGTAGAAGTAACATTTGATATACATATTAACGCAAAGAAAACCAATTTGGGATTAGAAGTTTACTGGAATCTATATATAAAGTAAACTTTTTCTCTTCTTGTGACATGTGGAAAGGTTTTATTTTAAATATATTTTATATCTTTCTTCTTTTAGATTATTGTAATTTGGCTCATCACTTTGTAATTATGCACTATCTAATCCTTTTCACATTAATCTTTGTCATCTGAATGTTTATAATCTATTTTACCGGTCAAAGAAATAGAAGATGAATAAAGAAATAAATAAAATAATATAAATATATTTTAAATATTTAATTTATTCACGACTAAAAATAACATAAAATTTCAATATTTTATTGTTTTTACTATTTCCTATTTTTCCATTTACAAATTATATATTTATTTTAATATTAACTAAATAAAGGGAAAAAAACTAAATTAAGAAGAATGAACTAGAGCACAACACATTATTGTAAACATAAAACCCCCATAATCTCATAAAAAAGGAAAATGCCACAAAACACTAACTCAATAAAGGTCTAAAACTGAAAGAAGATCAAGAGCGAAGACTAACTTACCTCACTTTATTATAGAGTATCTTGGCCAAAACAAGCAAAAGTTATAAAATGGTAGAAAGATAAACTATGAGACAAAGCAATCCGTCGAACACAAAAGAGCGCGATCAAGGACCAATGCAAAGAACTAATAAAATGGGTTAGAGGGAGAATTATCAACATAAGGCCAAAATCGCTACGGAGCAAGAATACAAATGCCTAATGCACCATAAGCACAACGACCAGCTAGAAGTAAAAAGCACCTCACAAACTAAACAAGAAGAAACAAGACGCACATGCCAGTGAAGAACCACAAAGCTGTTGATAGAAAGGACCAAACCTCCAAGAGACTAACTTCGCACACTTATACCAAAGGAAGCAGGAGAAGAAGAGAAACAACCTGAGGGAGGGAGAATGGAAGCCAACCAGCGAGAAAACAGAGCCCAAGCTTGAGACCAGAAACAACCTTCCAAACCTACAGAGCATACAAGAAGGAAAACACTATCCAAACCTTGAGTGGCAAACATTGCTAAAGGGAGAGCCACAAGAGACGTGAGCAGCGATGAAAGCTGAAGCGAGATGAGAGAACAGAGAGGAAAGGGTATACTAAATGAAATCATAAAAATGTGGAGCCATTCTCGAGCTATGAAAGAGAGCATGTAAGGCAGATCATAAAAAAACAGATTTTGAAAACCAAGAAATGTAGGGACTGTTGACAATAAGACAACGACGAGGAAAACAACATAAAAGATGACTAAACTTTGACCCAACCCCAGTTCCTAACATCAGCCAAAATCTAAAGAAGAAGAGGAGCAACCAATATTGAGTGGAACAGCCTACAACGCCATGAGAAACAACCGCACAACTGATAACTTATAAACATGATCTATAACAAATACCAGATAATCTCACATGAGAAAATGTGAGGAAGAACAAGAGCACAGAGGTGAGTCTATTCATGTGTTGGTGAGAAGGACATCACACCGGAAAGGTAAACGAAATACATAGATGTTGACGGCTCAATATCAAAATATGGGAAGAGGACAAAAAACATCTGAAAAGAATAATATTCAAATAATTGAAAAATAAAATACAATTTTTAATGCTAAAACTGTTAATCTTAAATTCAACAAATGTCTAAATGCAAAGTTATTGAAATTCAATATGTTTTACGTTAGAGGTTCACTTCACCACTGATAAGTACTACTATATACACAACAACATATTATTGAAAAAAAAACATAATATATTAACATATCACCTATTATTACATAACATAATAAAAGCACCAAATAATGTTCTTAACAAATAAAGACGATCATATAATTACATCATCCAAAAATCAATTTTAACAACAATAAAATAATATTCCGCGCGAAGCGCAGAAACGCCCCTAGTTTTCAATAAGAAAAAGTTTACTGGAGTATCCAGGTAACGGTAATTTTATTATGGTCGACAAACAGTAATTGTCTTATTATTGAAGTTGTTTCGTTATATTTTATTAAAATTATACTGGTTCTGAAGTACATAAAATTGTAAAAGAATAAAAATAAATTGAAGTAATTAAAATTAGGTTAGAAAAAATGAAGTAAATAATATGAGTTTTTAAATTTAGTGGGCTGATTAGCACTCAAAATAGTAAAAGAGGCCTATTATCGAACCTTAATATCCATTTTTACGGATGTCAAAAAAATTATGTATTTTTACTCAAAATACAGATGGCCTCTTTTATTTTATCTTTTATTTAAAAAGCATGTTTGTACGTAAAAGTCTTGAGGGAAAACGAGATAAGGAGATACGGTTTGGTTGTTGGATTCGATCTCTCTTCTCCATCACCTGAGATATCTAAATGTTGCCACAAAGCAATGTTGCAAATCCCTAATTGTTCATAGATTTACAGATAATTATAGAAAGTATTATATGCATAGAGCGAAATTTAAGGAAGTTCACATTAATATTGATTTTCTCCTTAAATTTAATCTGGAAGAATTATATAAATTTCCAAATTAAATGTCTGTCACCAGTTATGATAATTTTGTAATCAAAAAGTATTGTTGCAAAAATTAAGGGATTGCAAGAAATTTAATATGGAATTCCTTTTTGAATCTATTTTACAATTTTTCAAGATTGCTCATAAATTTTTTTATATTCAACATTTGATTTTACAATGTAAAACAGTTTATATTGTCCAGTCCCAAAATAAATTTTATGTATACTATAAAATACGAAAATTTTAATCAAAATAAATGTCACTTACCAAAGTTTTATTGAAGAACATAATTATGAATCGTTTATATTTTCCAGTCCCTAAAAAATGTCATGTATCATTTATGTATTGTAAAGAAATTCAATATTATAAAATATGAATCGTATATATATAGTCAAAACCCTATCAGTTGTGTCTATATATATCAGAATATCCTATTAATTTTGTATAGGATTATAATAGTAGATTTCCAGACAATTATAAAAAGTATTATTTGCCTAGGGCGAAAATTAAGGAAGTCCACATTAAAAATGATATTGTCCTTAAACTTAATCGGAATGAATTATATAAATTTCCAAATTTTATGTTTGTCACAATTTATGGTAATTTCGTAATCAAAAAGTCTTGTTGCATAAATTAAGGGACTGCAAGAAATTTAATATGGAATTCCTTTTTGAATGTATTTTACATTTTTCAACATTGCTCATAAATATTTTATATAAAACATTTTGATTTTACAATATAAAACAATTTATATTGTCCAGTCCCAAATAAATGTCAGGTATCCCATAAAATACAAAAAAATATTAATCAAAATAAATGTCATGTACAAAAGTTTTATATAAGAACATAATTATGAATCATTTATATTTTTTGTCCCTAAAAAATATCATCTATCATTTATGAATTGTAAAGAAATTGAATATTTTAATCTTAAAAATATGAATCGTAAATATATAGTCAAAACCCTATCAGTTGTGACTATATATATCGTACTATTATATTAATTTCGTAAAACCTTATAAAAATATGGATTTTTATTAAAGAATAACTTAATGTATGCTAACTTCTATGAAATAATGCAGCATACACATCGAAGAATACACTAAGCTGTATGCAATCACGACTCACATATAGTATAATAATATAATCTTTTTATATTACTAAATTTTAATGGTCAATAGCATTACATGTAATTAGTCTAGGCAAAGAAAGACTATTTAAGAAAAGCTGTAAGAATAATTCTTATGATAACATATAAGTAATGATATTCTTGTTAATCACACATGAAGATAAGGTTAATTGTTAAAAATGCTCCTCAAATAATAAAAAGAGGATGGGTTAAATATTTATAATTTTAATTTTAAGTTTGAAATTTTAATTTTATGTTTTCGGTTTTGAATTTTTTAAATTTCAAAATGAATTTTTAGATTTTGATATTGTAATGTCTTTTATCATTTTTTATTTTCTATATTTTTTAAAAAATATTTTATTTTATTTTTAAATTTGAAATTTAAGTTTTAGATTTATTTTTGAATATTTTTAGATTTTTTTGAATTTTTCGAAACTTTTGATGTTTTATTATAATTTAATAACTTTTTTTAAAAAAAAAACCGACAAGTCCTCATTTAACCTACAAAATGAATAGTATCGGTCTCTGTTCAAATTGAAAAAAAAGTAAAATTCATTGGAAGTTTTTTAGGATAAAAATGTTACTTTGAAAGTCTAAAGCGTTACTAAAAAACGTTAATGTTAAAAGTGACAGTACGTTGCTTTTTAACGGGATTTTCTCGGGGAAAAGTGCCTATTTCGACCCAAACATTTTGGTCGTGCCAAATACGACCCGAACAAATGATCAGTGCCAAATATGACCTGAACACAATTTTAATTTAAAGAACTACCTGAACTTCTTAAAATGTGCCTAATTCTGTATTGACTCTAACAGAAGTTAGTCAACCGTTAACAAGATAAAACGACTTCGTTTTGATATACGGGAAAGAGTGTTTATTTCGACCCAAACAATTTCGGTCATGCCAAATACAACCCAAACATATGGTTAGTACCAAATACGAACTGAACTCAATTATAATTAAAAACAAAACTACCAGAATTTTTTACAATGTGATTAAATATACATTGACTCTAACAGAAGTTAGTCAACTGTTACTAAGATAAAACGACGTCGTTTTGATATATATATATATATATATATATATATATATATATATATATTTAATATATGTTTATTCTAAGACTCAAATCAGTGCGTAATGCCCTTTTAAAGGGGTATATTAACAACTAGACAAAAGTAACTTTTTGAAATATTATTACAAATTTGAATTTATATAAACTAATATTTTTTCTTCATCTTATCCAATTTTAAACGTTAATAATTTTTTCTGATTTATATAAATACATAACATCTTTTTACTTATCATATCTTTGATAAACTTATATCTTACTAAAATATAAATTATAAAATATTTATAATTACACGGTCTTAGATATACTTAGAGTTGATATTATATATTTTTGATATTTTGTTCAAAAATGTTAAGAAACCTTTTACCTTTCTTTCACTAAGATATCTTGTTCAAAATACAATAACTAAAATATATAAAAACAATCACAAAGTTTTAAATTGGGCAAGATAAAGAAGAATAGAAGTTTATATAATTTCAAATTTCTAATAATATTTTAAAAAGTTACTTTAATCTAGTTGTTAGTGTACCTTTTTACAAGGATATCACGGCACAGGTTTGAGTCCTAGAATGAACATATATTTAAAAAATATATATCAAAACAACGTCGTTTTATCTTATTAACAGTTGACTGACTTCTGTTAGAGTCAATGTAGATTTAGGCACATTGTAAAAAATTCATATAGTTTTTTTAAATAATAATTGAGTTCGGGTCTCGTATTTGGCACGAATCATATGTTAGGGTTGTATTTGGCACGACCGAAATTATTTGGATCGAAATAGATATTTTCCCCTATATCAAAACAACGTCGTTTTATCTTGTTAACGGTTGACTAACTTCTGTAAGAACCAATGTAGATTTAGGCATGTTTTAAGAAGTTTGGATAGTTTTTTTAATTAAAATTAAATTTAGATTGTATTTGGTCCTGACTATTTGTTCAGGTCGTATTTGGCACGACCTAAATTGTTGTTCAGGTCGAAATAGGCACTTTTTCCTATTTTCCTGTTTCAGTTGTATAGGGTAATGGAATTGTTGTGTGAGAAACCTCGACAAGATGTTGGGCCTTAAATTGGGCCTTTTGTAGTGCGGAGAAAAAAGTGTATTGTCAGATAAATTCCTTCGGCCGCTGGATCTCTTCACCGACGTACAAAATCCACGGCGAATTGGAGTTACGAGTATGATTTTCTGTTCTTGATTTTGGCCTTTAATTTACTTTCAATGAATTGAGTTTCCTATGGAAGTATGACTAGGTTAATGGATCGAGATGTTGGTATTTATTCTGGAGAAGAAACCTCTGGGACGGCAAAGAGGGTGAATTTTGCATTCTATAGATGTTCAATTTTCTTCATTTTGATGATTAAGATTTGTTCGATTTTAGATTTACCCCGTTTATGTTGTTGGAGTCTGAGGGCTTTGGAAAGGGAATCTATACGGAACCTGTGATGAATTTCAAGAGAAGTGGCGAGGGTGTTCTTGCTGTAGCTTCCACCACTTATTCTTGAATGAATTGGTCGAGTTCTTGGAATCCCCGACGGTGAAGATTCCTGTCGGAGCTCTAGACATAGGAACGATCACCCCTGCGGAGATCTGGAGGGCCTTTGAAACGAGTGATCGGAAACGGTACTTCTCCACTATCTTGGCCTTTGATGTGGACGTTACTCCCGAGGCAAGTCAACTTGCGGAACAGTTGCAAGTCAAAGTCATCTGTGGCGGTGTGCTTGAAACGCTGCACCAACATTTCAAAGAGCATGTAGAAGAGCTGACAGAGGACCCGAAAATGGAGGATGAATCAATCTTCCCAGGCATCCTCAGCATCTTAACCAATGCCGTGTTCAGCAAGGAAGACCCTATTGTCCTCGGAGTCTTAGTTGTTGAGGGTTTCATTAAGGTAACTATTATTATTATGATGGTGATTCATGTATTTGCAAGCTTCTCAGTTTATTTTGGTTTTCAGGTAGGAGTTCCCATAGCCTATGTGCGAACTGCTGGTTGTCTGGATTTAGGACGTATTGCATGGATTGAGAAATACCATCAACCCGTCGATGTTGCTAGGCTAGGAGAGATCGCTGTTATCAAGGTAGATATTATTTTTAAAAACAATAAGGCATATATCGCTTTAAATAAATAATTTCGGCTTTTTGCTTTTGCTATGACTATACACACAGATTGTTGCATCAAACCAGGAAGAACAGAGACAAGCACGTAGCTTTGGACGCCATTATGACATTAATAATGATAATAATATTCTTGTCACTCGTCTTTCTAGGAGATCTATCAATGCCATCCGAGATAGTCACAGGGTCAACCTTTAACCCCCAAAATCTATCTTATTCAGAATACATATTATCCTTTTTCAACCATTGTTTTCTTTGTTAATTAACTCAAGTTTGATTTTTTTTTTTCTTTTGCAGGATAAAGTATCCCTCAGCGACGTGAAAGTGATGTCTGATCTCAAATGCGTTCTCAACATCAAGTAATATATGTATGTGTCTAATGTTGGTTGTTCGTTTTTCAACAGCATCCAACTTTCCATTTAAAATCTGGACAAGCTGGCCGCTGTTAGTTATCTGATCTTTTTATATAGTTATGTATTTATAAAATCCTCCTATACTACTTGCCGCATCTTTTATATGCTGAAAATAAATAACAGGAGACCACAGAATAAGGGGACTCGTTGAGAGTTCGACAACCAATAAAATCATATAAAACTTAAAATATGTATCACTGGCTACTACTATATTGTATCTTAATTTAAATAAAATCATAAAAAACATAAAATATGTAAATTATGGATACAACTATAAAAACTCTATAAAATAAATTTTTGTAAAACAAAAGAAACCTTGCGTTTTAATAGAGCAGATTAAAAACTAATTATTTTAAAAATAAAGTTTAATTAAGACTTTTATTAAATTAATAAATTATGTTTATTTTAAATCTGTAAATATTTTATTTCAGAAGATTTAAATATCTTACAATTTTAATTTGATCAAATCATTAAACTATATTTTACATATTTTATTGTTTTAAAACCAGTTTAATAATGTAATAAATATTTTATAAGTATTTATAAAATTATTATAAAATTGTATATGTCAACTTTTAAATTTTTGAAAACATATAAGTTTTTCACAGAAAACATTTTCAACTTTTTGTCTTCGAAAATAATGTTAGTTTAAACTTTTTGTTTATTACAAGAGTGTTTTTCCAATTAGTGTTGAAATGGGAAAAATACACACACATATTTACTCTAGCATATACATGATTAAATTTATTTATTCCAATTTCTCTCTCTTTCCCAATTTGACATTTTCATTCTATTTCGTTTACTCTAATGTTAATATATTGAATAATTTTCCTCCTTTGTAACTCATTACATATGTTCTGCTTATCAGCAATGATGAGGCTTAATAACTCATTACATATGTTCTCAGCTAGTGAATGAAGAAGAAGAAGAAGGTTGAATTCATACTTTCATAGGAGACACGCCTCACCAATCTGTCCGTGAAAGACGCTCCCAACCTTTCATTTTTTCAGTAGGATCTCATTCTTCGTAGTCTGGAAAGTGTGTTACTATCTACCAAGCAGAAGGGTCAATGCAATTGAAAGTTTGTTCCGAGGACTGCATGTATCTGATAGACAGAATCCTGCAGCCCTTGGTTCAAAGTTGTTTGGATCTAGGTATTGAGCTTCTCTCCTTGTGAGAGTATATTTTATTTTCTCTGACATGAGCCTAAGACTCCCTTGTGCAGCTAAATTTTTTATTTTTTTCTCTCCTAGGGCAGGAGTTGACCCTCCATCATTTCCCTAGTATTAACAGAGGCAGTGTTCGCAGTGGTGTCTTTGGTTTGTCAGATATCATCACCCAAATACAAGCTTCAAAGGACTCAGGAAGACAATCATACCGTGGAACTCAGGAAAACTTCAGAAGTGGGATAAGATTAATCGTCTTGGCTACATGGAGAAATTGGATACAACTCAGAGGACTTATCACATGATCATAGAGAGCCTTCATCTGCACTACTCCTCGAGTGGAATACTGAAACGCAAGCACCAGAAAGAGAGATGATCCGCCACTAAGTTATCATGGAAATGGAGTTTTAATGAATATTGCTTGATGGGCTGTCATGGACCTCATGGTTGAAAGGAATTGTTCACAAGAATGAGCATTTGACAGCTCAGTCACTCAGTGTTCTCTTATTAATTATGCTTGGAAAATGTAGTCACGAGAGTTCCCACTTTTCAGTGTGGCATTGTTTGGAGCATAAACCACAAGTCACAACAGGGAAACAAGTCTGATTCTTTGCAGACAGTGTCAGAATTACAGTGGGGTTGGGTGTGTTGAGTTCTAATTCCATGCATTCCTAATTATCTGGAGCTATGGTTGGAGTTCATAGTACTGTTGGCAGTGCTATTATGATGGAAAAACATTCACAAGTTACTGTTACTCTACTTCTTGTGGAGGCTACACATTGCTAGAGGCTTTGTTAGTGGCTGAGTCACTTCAGTCACAAAGACATGATAGAAACGAACCAGCTTGTACTCACTATGTTTGAGCAGCTCCGACAGGGACAACACATTTGGATAAACCATACAAAATGTTTGTGCATATTGCAGTCCTCATTCAGAGGGGAAAAAATGCAGCACATTTTTTTATTTTACTTACTCTGTGAAATTTTACTTACTCTGTGAACAAACTAAAATTGACTCGTTAAATCAAATTTGATTTCCTTGCATACGATGTTTGTTTATTCTTTTCTTTTCTCCATTTCTCGACGGTTGATCTCAACCTGGTAGACAGCGACCCTTGAGGTGCGACTGACAAGCACATCTGCTTCGTCAAAATCTATTCCCAGCAACATCCCTTGTTGTGTTTTGGGGTCAGCAGCAACAATCTGCATGACAAAAAGACAAAAGGGAACCAGACAAAGTAAATCAGTAAGCGCCAAACTAATCAATCAAAGGGATGATAAACTTAAAACCCTTACCTTGATAATCACCTTCTCGCCTTCCCTGGCAAACTCGACGGGTCGGTGGTCCTTCTGAATCCACGTAATCCGTCCTATATTGACAAAAGCTCTGTGTGGAATGCATAAGGGAGTCCCTACCTGGAACCAAACCAAATCAAAAAGGAAGTCGAGTTAATAAATCAAACAACACAATTACTGAAAGATAAAAGCAAGCAAGCAAAGCATACCTTAACTAAACCCTCAACAACATAAACTCCCACGACAATTGGGTCTTCCTTGTGGAGCACACACTTGGGTAAAATGGAGAGGAGACATGGGGAGACTGCTACTACATCATCACTCTCTGGCTCCTTCTTATCCTCTCCCAGCTCCTCGTTAAACTCCTGAAACTGTTGGCACAGGTGTTCAATGGTGTCGCCACAGATGATTCTGACTCCCAGAGTTTGAGCTAGTTGAGACGCCTTTGGAGTCACCTGGACTTGAAACGCCAAGACGGTGGTATGTTTCCTCCCCTGAGGCAGTTGAGTGGCCTTCCTGATATCCCCATGGGTGACTGGTCCAACGCCAAGACCATTAACAGGAATATTCACCTCCGGTGATGTCAAATGGTGGACCAACTCGTGCAAGTAACCAAAAGAAGAGGCTATAGCATAAATCCCTTCCTCCTCCTCTTCCCGCGGCTTCTTCAGACACCCCATCACATTATTCATTGCAGTGTACAAACCGTACTCCTTCAAAACCAAAACAAAGACAGAAAAAAAAGACAGTAGCTTTTGAGTTGGGGTTTTCAATATTTATTCGGATCCTAAAAATATATATTATAATGGGGGATCTGAGAACGAAAAGATTGAACAAAATTTATTTACCCAAGTTCTAATCTCTCCCTCCAAAACTACTCCTTCTCCCCTCAGATACGAAGCTGTTGCTCGTCGGATCCGATACTCAGACTCACTTCGATCCATTGATTTTTCTTTTACGAGGACCATAATCGCCGTAGGGAAAGAAACGTATATATATATTAGATTTTTTTTACATTCCAAGACACATTTTGTCTTGTGAATTACACATTTAGTCACTTCTTACTTGGGGAACACAATTTGCTTGTGGAATGTCTCTCTTACCCTCGTTTTAGACAACCCAAAAGTCTCCTAACCATTTCAAAACTAACCATGGTTCACCCCTTTTAATATTTTTAAAAGACTCTTCCTTAAATACTTAGGGAGAGAGAAACTGTATCTTCTCTCCGATGAAACCATGTCTCGCTTCGGATCTCGTCAACCTCAATCTCTAAGATAACCAAACAAATCATTCTACATACATGGTTTGTTCTCTCTTTCTCTCTCACAGCTACTTTAATTATCTCTGTTTCTTACTATTATTATAAAAACTTATCCTTTTTTTTGTTTTCTGGGTTTTGATATTCTCATAATTGGTTTTTAAGATTTGTTCTTCTTGATGTATCTTTATTTTAAAAGGTCAATTTTTTGTTGGAGCTATCTACTGTTCTTGCCAAACCTTTTCAGATTTGTTCTTCTTGATCACGATCATCCACATCCACAATCTCTGTTTTTATTTTTCGACAAATTTGACATCCACACTTTGTCTGTCCACAACTCTTTTTCTATCGGTTTAGAGGGCGTGGCGACGAAGCGAGATCCGACCTCCGTTGTGGAAAAGACGACGACAAGCTCTTGTGTCATTATATTTAGTGATTATGTTTTGTGGTGTGTCTATTAGAGATTTATAAGGATGATGTAAACTCTTGTTTGTGACTGTGACTATAAACCCTTCCTCATGATTAATAAAATTGGCCTCATCTGTTTATTGAATATTTTGTTTGGCTGATTGGATTTAGAAAATGTTTTGACTCAATGAAACAGTTTGTGGACTTTCTATTAGTTGGATATGTCAATTCTTAACTTGACGACTATAGTTTCTTGATATTCTATCAGTTATCCACATCCACAAATGGCAACAGTGAACTTTCGTCCACATCCACAAACAACAACCATTTTCAGCATCCACAAACACGTATACACATATGCATATCGGAGAGACTCGCTCAACACGGTAACTCATAGACATATTGTCTTTTGTCAAGGTTCAAAGACTCAAAATACGATCTTAGTTAATATAGTTAATATGAAACCACATTTCTCAAATCAACACTAAGTCCTGTACAATTTTTGTATACATTTACGGTGTCCATGTCCACAATTTTTTTCATATTCAAATTGCAAAAATATACCAAAATGGATCTTAAAATGTAGAGAACAAAAAGACATAATTTATGATAACAAATTTATTTATTTATATATTTTAAATATGTTAAAATAATCACATAAAGAAATAGATGCGATTGATAAAGTAGTATCAGAAAAGTTCAAGTAACTCTGACCATACGATCTATTTGCACTCTTTATATCTAATGGCTCAAAAAAAAACATAAAGAAGAAGAAAAGAAAGTGAGCGAGTGGAGAGAAGCTGGCAGATTTAATAAATAATTTTTTTTTATTAAAATCGAAACTAACTCATCTCTTCTTTTCGTTAACTAGAGGAAAAGGGCAATAGAGGAATTAACATATGGGGGGAAAAAGGAAGAAGTGTCTCACAAGTCGAATGTGTCTTATGGAGTAAAAAAAGAGAAAAAGTGTTCTTTTGAGTAATCAACTCATGAGTGAACGAATGAGATTTTTTTTTCTTTTCTTAACCTGATAGGCCCAACAAATTAAGTGTCATTTTCGGTAGACCCATTTAAAAAGTTTTTTTCTTAACTTTAAACTTATCCCAATAAAAACTAATAACAGTAAAAAGAAAAAAAAGGTAAGTGAAAAAGTTGATATCTCAATAAATACCTTTGTACTCTGTAAACAAATGTCATTTTATGTCTAGTCTAGTTTGGTTTATTTTTAATTAGTTGTTAACAAAATTACATTAAAGTACTAACATAATTGTTTGGTGAATTGCTTTTGGATTTTTCATAAAACACTATAAAAATTAAGAAAAAACCGGATATTCAAAACCATATACTATAGCTTACTAGTTTATCAAGAGATGATATATTGGGCAAACATCAATTGCAAAGTTTCTCTAATATTTTGCTTGCTTTTAGCCCAACAAATTATGAGATTTTTTGAAAAATGCTTATGTTTCTATAAAAGTGTGAATGGAAATCTACATGCAGTTCATTCTTTCTATTGTAGTGTTTTAAACTGTTATTTTTTGGATAGTTATTTATGTTTATAAAAATGTGAATTAGAATATAAATATAGTTCTTTAACTTTTTCTTTTGTCGACTAACCATCTAGGCAATAGATCAAGTGGAGAACAGACGAGCCGATTCTCCGAAGAGCATCTCCATCTGTCCGGGTCTGATCTATATGGGAGAACATGTAACCTCTGGTCCTTGCCTCTTTTGCTAACGCGTCTGTCCGATCATTCCGGCTCTGAGGAATATGAGACAACCTCACATCCTCAAAGTTCTTTCACTATAGGTACATTGTCCATTTGTTATGTTTTTCATTCAAATCATTGAATCAAATAAGCATCAAAATGATCATCTTCTTCTTTGAATGAAAATTCTCGTTTCTATTAAAAGTCGATGGACCCAAAAACTTCATTGATGAGTTTTATCTCAGTTTATTGATGACGAAAGCATAGCCGATGGTGTTACTCAGGAATGGTTCCAGTTTGAATCCAATGAAATGATTATTTCTAAAGAAAAAGAAGAAGAATTAAAGGTGAAAGTAAAAGAAAAATTTAGAGAAGATGATCCTCCATTCCATGTGTTCATATTCTGATTATCCTAGAAGATTCTCTCCAAATCCATGTATATAATTGTGCTTTTAGAGGCTGTGGGTTTTGTAGTACTTGGTGCCGAAGTCAAACTTGATTTTTTTCATCCAATGTAAGATTCATGGAATAGGAAAAGTTTGAGTTTAGAAACCGTCTGATGAGTCTGGCACTGATGCATATCATACAATTGAATTTGTTTTTCGAACGTGTCTTTTTTGTACATCTTTGTGGAGTGCTAATATACTTAGAAGATATCGAGAAAACTGAATCAGCCTTGTGCAATCGTTTTTAGGAAATGTTAGAAGGACATGCTATTGATGATGATTTGACATTTGATATCAAGATCCTGAAGAGGGGGGGGAACTCTCATTAGAGGAGCTGTGTGAAGATGGTTCTTTAACCAAGGTTACAATGGAAAACGTAACACAATATGTGGATCTTTATCGCAAGCATAGGTCTCTGAAGACTATTTCCAAAAAAAAAAATCATTTAAAAAAAAAAGGTTTTAGTGATCTGCTTTTTGGTTCTGCACTTCAAAAATCATTCTTTCAAGTCTTATGTCTAGAATATTTGGATCTTATGTTTGGGGGGATCAAACTGAAATCAAGATAGAAGATTGGAAAGAGCATAAAATCTATGAAGAAAATGGCGATGGATACCAAGCCACTAATAGAGAGATTGTGTGGTTCTGGAAAATAGTAGAGGGGATGACTAAGGAAAGACAGATGAATTTACTGAAATTTTGACATCCACTTCGTATTTACCACATGGAGGAATTCATGGTTTACCAAAAAAGGTTCAGATTTTAAGAGATGATATCATAGGCTACCTTTGAAAAGATGAAGTTTTGGATTGATACCATCTCTCAAGATATAAACTGCACAGAATTCGACATGACATGAGAATGAAAGTAAGCATGCAAATGATATAGAATTGTTGTCAGATTGGCACCAAAAATTTGTGAAATTCTCAAAAACTACTTGAGTCTTTAAAAAGTCATGCTTCTTTGTTTGCAGATCCAAGAATGAATGCATACATACTATTAAGTTTTTTTTTTGATTCCAATATATATATAAGGAACACACAAGTGTCTTTTCCTTTTGAGAAAAGCACAAAAAGTTATGTTTGATTGTATGGACATACGTACCTTTTAGAGATATTGCCAAGTGCTGATCAGTATACAATGGGTTTCCTCTTATGTAACATAGAAATTTTGTGTAAGCTGTGAAAGCAAAGCACCAAGGCCAAAGGTAGGGTTAAGGAGCACCAAAGGAGCTAGGAAAACCTTCAAACCCTTTATGAGACTTAGAGTTTTATCATTTGGTCAAGCTTTCTATTGATCTATTGTCTCTCTGCGTTCTCCACTTCAGCATTATATCAATAGTACCATCCATTTCTTCCTCTGCTTCAGCTTTCGTATAGTCTCATGTGGAATGCAATCCCAGCCTTTTCCAAACCTCCCTAAGACCATCTTCAACCCATAACTATTTTTATTTATGAATTTTACATCATGCACTACCATCTGAATCACGCTCTCCCTCAATTCTTTTAGTTCAAAAAAAAAACTATTTTCATTTATATATTTTCCTCTAAAATATAGAATTTATATTATAGAGGTGGATTTACTTCAATGTAAGCCTCTACAATAGAGTTCCTCTATTTATAGGAGAAAATATAGAAAATACTATTTCTATCCACAAATATAGAGACAAAAGTAGTATTCATCTATATTTTTGAAATTATACATTGGAGCAAAACCAACTATATTAGAAATCTATATTTTAAAGGAAAATATAGAAATTTACATTGGAGATGTTCTAACCACACTATGGAAATTGCAGATTTGATGTTTTGCATAACCACAAACGATCCCCGGGAAAACAAACGAGAAGGGCTCACAAACTACCCGAGGGAGATCGAAGCCCGCTTGCCATATGACGAGTGCGGCTCGACCAAAGCCGAAGAACGGCACAAAGAGGTCTAAAACGCGGCCAGAGGCCCACTTACGATTTAGACGAGATTCAGCCCAAGAATACTATGATGGTCTATTTTCATTCTCGTAAGAAGATAAATGTCAAGTTTCCGAAGATAAATGTTAAGTTTCGAGGATAATCGCGAAGATCGACGAAAAATGGAATATTTCCGCAAAAGGATAAACTTGGGCCCAAAGGCGGGGAGGCAAAAATGCCACTGACTTAGTCACCTATATAAGGGGAGCCGGAGCAGAGGACGACAGGATCCGATATTTTTAGACCTAGAGAACCCCTGTTAGCTAAGAGAATTTAGAACTTAGTTGGCTAGACTAGCAAAGTGAGACTTAGAACGTTTTTCCGCTTTTGTTCTTTGATTCTTTCGTTAGCAAATATATATTCATATATATATCGGAGAGACCTTGTAATCTTGTTATTATCAATCAATAAAATGCCTCTGAGAGACATTCAATCGATATCTTGTTATCTATCTCTTTTTCGATTTCGTGTGATTATGCAGCAATTCCGGACCTCCTAGGAAAGTTAGGTTTACTTGACTTCTCTCCATCATTATTAAAAAATCTCGACGGTGTGAATTTTGGTTCCTACATTGACCAGCTCAAACACCATTTGTTTTGAAAATTCTGAAACCTTTCTTACGGTGACTGACACAACCTCAGAGTCATGTGTTTGTACCCTGTGCAAGCTTCTTCTATATGCAACATAATTGATTGTTCCCCTATATTGCAGTAAGAAGGAGAGGTGCGCTAGGTCTGTTCTTGTCATCCAACTCATGCCCAAGGATTATTTCACACTCATAACTTGGCTAAACATTATTCTTTGTATCTGTCTTTAGATGCACTACAGGAAATGTGGGTATTAATAGCGTTAGAGTATAGCGTTTATAATAGTTCTGCTATTGTATACCAACATTGGCCTTTCTAATAGCGTTTATAAAATTTAAATGCTATGTTTGTAACCGTGGGAAAATAAAAGAATTTAGCCGCATTAATTTGGTAAGTGGAGGTGCCTTACCATTGCAGATGAAAAATTAAGAACTATCGTATATGAAAAAAATATATTATATTTTAGTCAAAAAATATATTATATTTTAGTCAAAAAATATATTATATTTTAGTCGAAAAAAACATTCCTTTAATTCTTCACTCTCTTCACTTTCTTCACTATCTCCTTGGATCCCCTTGAATCGAAACCCTTTGTTCTTCATTTTTTCTCAGAAAATCATGAGAGTTCTCTCGAATCGAAGCTTCAATAGGTATGTTCTCATTCAATCGTTCCTTCTTTGTTCTATCTCATCGATATATTGTTTCTTTATTATCAACAAACGAAAAGAAAACAATTTGATTTTGAGTTTCGATTTTGATTCATATGTGAACATTCATGTGAAAATTTGTGATTTTGGGTTTTGATTTTGATTTTGGGTTTTAATTCGTAGTTTGTGTTAACATCCATGTCGAAGTTTGTGGTTTTCGGTTTCGATTTTGATTTTGGGTTTCAATTTTGATTCATGTGTGAACATTCTTGTGAAAGTTTGTGATTTTGGATATCAATTTTGATTTTGGGTTTCGATTCTTAGTTAGTGTGAACATGCATGTTTCGATTTTGATTTTGGGTTTTTTGTTTATCAGTTTCAGAAATGGCAAAGACAAGAGGAGGATGACAAGTTGGTTCTCGTCGGAGTAGACGTAATCAAGGCTCGGAGGTAGAAGATCTAACTCGGCAAGTTGCTTCTGCAACAACACTAAAAGTGAAGAAAAGAACAGCAAGGAAAGTAGCTTAAGCTTCTGATGATGATAGTGTTTATGTTAGGGATGATTGTGAAGGTTTGTTAGTCGTAGATTGATGTGGGAACCGGAATTCGCACTGTCAAGTTTTGTTGATTTGGAGGAAAGCCAAATAAACCTAGCCTTCCCTGAAGGTCCCAGTTATCTGCTGGGCCACACACGACACAATCCATATAACGGAGAAATAGTAAATCGGAATATTAAAATCGTAAGAACAAAGATAGAGCAAAAGATCTTATTTCCGAATTCGCCTTTAAGCGTGAACAACAGGAAAGAGATCGGCTACAAGAGCTGTCGATGGGTTCGCTAGTCCAGCCGCCTAAATCTAACCTAGTTGAGTCGCAGCTCGCTAGTAAAAACGGAAAAAATGCCTAAGCAGCACGGGAGAGCTGGCGCCGGCGCCCGGAGCCAGCACGGGAGAGCCGGTGCCGGCGCCGAGCCAGCACGGAGAGCCGGCGCCGCACCAGGGCCAGGCGGCGTGCTTGCGCTGGCGACCGGGCTAGGCCGTGGCCGCTTCTGCTGGTGTCGGGACTACGATCGCGATCATCCCTTCCGGCGTTTCGTCGAGTAAATAGTTTTTCTTGGTTTTATTCGTCACTTGATTCATTCCAAGGACTTTCGGGAGTTGATTGCGTCTTTGACCGATTTTGACCCCAACAGTTAGCCCCCCTGCTAGCTAGGACCGTGGTTTTGGTAACAGGTCCTAGCTCAAGGTATAGCTAGATAGGAAGGTGTGGAGGCATGTCGTTTGCGAAAGTCGGAGTAAATAGTAACTTTTCCTTCTTTATAAAGATGGAGTAAAATTTTAGTCATTCTTACTTCATCACAAGAATTTCACCTTCTAAAGTCTCTCTCTCAAGAAAAGATGTCTTCAAGATCAAGATCCTCTAAAAAGAATTCTTCTTCTAATTCATCTTCGGGTGATTCTCCCGTCGACGAAGTGATTGCGCCAAAGCACGAGGAAGGAGTTGAGGAAGATGCGTGGGAGGCATACTACAAAGCTTTATGTGGCTCGTTTCGCCCCCGCGGGACATCCCTATCCCCAGGAGACTTTTGAGGGCGCCGGGCGCGTCTTTCTCACCAATCATGGTCTCTCCAGAGGCAAGGAATCCTCCGCAGGCCTTCTTTACTTGTTACGAAGCCTTTCTCGCGTACTGCCGCATGTGGTTCCCGATCCCTGGTGCCATTGTCCGTGCGCTTCGTCGTTTCGGGCTTTCGATCTGCCAGCTCATCGTCCCGTCCTTGGAGAGTTGGCTTGGCGTGCTAGTCTCGAGTTACGAGCTAGGCATGGACCTTAGCCCTAGCGATTTTGAGGGATTTTGGTATTCTAAGCCAACGTCGATCGAAAGTTCGTATTCCATGACCCCAAGAAAGAATATCGCCATAATTCAGGGGACTAATTCGAACCTCAAATCGTGGTTCGAGCGCTTATTCTTTGTCCGAATAGACGGGAAGTCCGTTGAGGAAAGCTGCCTTCACTTATTCCCTCAGGAGTGAAACTTCAATCGCGGTAATACGACTAATTCTGTTTTTCGTTTTTCGTTTTCGAAAACCCAGTCAAAGGTTTTGGCTCTGGGATGACTTTCCCAAGTGGGATGTTCATCCTATAGAGGGTGTCGAGGAAGATGATGTTGACCGTACTTCCTGTATCGACAAGGATGCGGCCGACTTCGAGATCCTGGATCACTAGGTCGATAACTAGAGGATCGTAATGAGGTTTGTCGATTCCGACAGTTTCTTGTTCCTCGAAAACGATCGCGTGGTTGAGAATATCGCTATCCGGAAGCCAGTTGGAACTTGTCTCGGCTTTTCGCCCGTAGGCTTTGATCGACGAGACCGAGTCTTGATAAAACTGCGACCCTCCGATAATCATATTTACCCTCTGGCGACTGCTGTTGTTCCCTTGGTCATCCTCTCTCCTTCCGCGCTTCTCACCCGATTGAATTTTAGGCGCGCGGTTCTCGGAGACAGTCTTATCGGTTTTTGGGTGGTCGGACTCCAGGAGCAAGTCTTTTATACTCTTAACCTTCGACAGTTTGCCGGCGAGGATTTTCGCGGCGAGCCTGGCGCCGAGAACCTTGCAGTTCGCGGTGGAGTGACCTCTGGTGTCGTGGAACTCGCAGTAGGAATTATCCTTGGTACTGGTTCCTGATCCAGGTGTTTCCGGAGGTTTTGCCCTTCTCCCTGTTGATGGCGTAGTTATGTTCGCCTTGGACGTCTTCCCCTTCGTGATAGACTTACTTGTCGTTACGAGAGGGTTTCTTCTTTGAGGACGTTTTCTGCGGTCCATGCTTTTGCGATAGGACTCTCATCTCTTCCTCCATGACGATGAAGTCCGTTACCTTGTGGAGGGTATCCTGGATCGTCCGTATTTTTTCCAGCAATATCCACTTTCGGAACTTCGACATGTACCAGAGAGTTTTTCTCAGGGCGTCGATCGCGACTTTTTCGCTGATACCCGTCACTCTGGCCATCACTAGTTTGAATCTTCTCATGAAGTCGCGGAGTGATTCGTCTTCCTTTTGAGCTAGACTCTATAAGTCCACGTCGGAAGTCTCCCTATCCATAAACATGGAATACTGTTTGAGAAATGCCGAGGCCAGTTGGCGGAAATTTCCGATGGAGTTTCTTTTGAGCCGAGAGAACCATTCGAGCGCGGCGCCCCTGAGATTCTCGACAAAGAGAAGGCAGTGGCCGGCGCCTCGTTCATTCTCCGGGAGTTTGCATCTTCCCATCGCGATCTGGAAGGACTGTAAGTGTACCTTTGGATCTGTGGTACCGTCGTAGACGGGAATCTGATCTTCCCAGGGTCCGAGACGCGTGTTTCTATGATCCGAGCGGTGAATGGCGTTTTTCGTGCTTCCTCGAGAAGTCTATCGATCTCGGGAGCGGTGCTAGTTGCCTGGTAAATTTGTGATTTCACCGCTTTTACCTCGGCTACTATTTTTGCGAGAGACTCACGGAGATCGTGGATCTCGCTATCGCTACCTGCGTTCTTCCGAGCTTGTCGGCGCTGATTACGATGGATCCGAGTTTGATCCTCCGCCAGTTCTTCCTGTTCCATCCAGTAGAGGTCTTCTTCCTGTTCCATCCAGTAGAGGTCTTCTTCCTCTTCTGTCATGGGTTTTTCGAAGGACACCATCTGTCGGGCAGACTGACTTCGGGTCCTTCTAGGATGAACGTCAGTGCTATCGTCCGAATGATCGGATCGGTCGCTAATGTCCAAGTCGATTCGTTCGACGTCGTTTTCTTCGTTGTCCCCAGCGGGAGGTGGAAGATTCTCCGTGTCGGTTCGCACCTGGTTGGAGAGGTTCGTCGGGGTTTTGGCTGAGGAAGTCTTGTCAGCGTGGCTTCGATCGCCGGAGTCTCAAATCGAGTCTTCTGCGCTCGCGGGCTCTTGTGATCCCTCGCGGGGCCTTGCTCTTGGCCTTCGCGTTAAGGTTTCCACCTGTTTTCGCGAGAGGCCACAAGTTTTCCTTGTTCGTCCGCTGTTTCGGCGGAGGCGAACATTTCTTTCATCCGGCTAATGCCGCGTCGGTAGTCACCGTTGACATGTTTCCAGCTGGAGTGTTGGTGGCGTTGGCATCGACGGGAGTTCCGTCGTGCGTTTGCGGGATGTCAGTGTTGGTCGCCATATCAGACCGAGCGTGTGTGGTTGCGAGTGAGATAGATCCGTACCCCCCCTCCTTCTAGCGCCAAACTGTGGGAACCGGAATTCGCACTGTCAAGTTTTGTTGATTTGGAGGAAAGCCAAGTAAACCTAGCCTTCCCTGAAGGTCCCGGTTATCTGCTGGGCCACACATGACACAATAAATATAACAGAGAAATAGTAAATCGGAATATTAAAATCGTAAGAACAAAAGATAGAGCAAAAGATCTTATTTCCGAATTCGCTTTTAAGCGTGAACAACAGGAAAGAGATCGGCTACAAGAGCTGTCGATGAGTTCGCTAGTCCAGCCGCCTAAATCTAACCTAGTTGAGTCGCAGCTCGCTAGTAAAAACGGAAAAAATACCTAAGTTGCTCTAAGTGCTATGTTGCTGCTAAGACTGCTCTCTCTCGTTTTCCCCCTTTGCTCCTCGCCCCAAGCTCTCTTTATATATTCCTCTTAAGACGGTCTATTCCTCCTTTGGGCCGAATCTATCGCGAATTGGGCTTCTTCCATTTTCGTCGGTCTTCCTGACATTTATCTTCAGGAAACCTGACATTTATCTTCGGGAAACTTGACATTTATCTCTTTATGTAAGATAAACATGGGCCATCATGTCCATTTCGAGTTGATCCCCTGGAAAGTCGTAAGTGGGCCGCTTGGTCGTGTTCGGGCCTTCTGGGGCCGTTGTTTTGACCGTGGACATTTTCTGATTTCACGATAAACTAGCTGTTATGGTACTTGTTTTGCCGAAGGAACCCCAACTCCTCGTATAGTCGAGATGACTGGTGTTTTTAGAATAACCATGATCGTTTTATACGATGAATCAAAATCCATTCGTCAACCGAAACTTTGGTGGTCTTCCGATGCCATCCCGATCTATTCCGACCGAAACGAAATGGGGTTCTTAGGTTTTATGTCTTCAAGGAGTTGAACGGTGAGTCTTCGAGCAAAGATGCAAAAGGCGGAATTGGACTAGCTGTCGAGACGGTTTTGCGGGGAGAAGGTCGCACCTGTCGAGTAGTCGCACGCTGGCGCCGGACTTGACATGGATGCTGGCGCCGGCGTCCGGGACCAACGCGGCGAGCGGCGCGGCGAGCCAGCATGGGCGAGCGGCGCCGGCGGCCGGGCCAGCACGGCGAAGCCGGCGCCGGCGGCCGGGCCAGCACGGCGAAGCCGGCGCCGGCGGCCGGGCCAGCACGGCGAAGCCGGCGCCGGCGGCCGGGCCAGCACGGCGAAGCCGGCGCCGGCGGCCGGGCCAGCACGGCGAAGCCGGCGCCGGCGCCCAAGGCTAGGCCGTGGCCGCTCCTGCTGGTGTCCGGGACTATGATGCGATCATCCCTTCCGGCGTTTCGTCGAGTAACTAGTTTTTCTTGGTTTTATTCGTCACTTGATTCCTTCCAAGAACTTTCGGGAGTTGATTGCGTCTTTGACCATTTTGACCCCAACAATTGATAGTATGTTTGATAGGTGTTGATGTTTGTTTAAACAAGGAAATGTATTATGGTTTTCTATAATATGATTATGGTTTTTATTACAAATATTCGAAATAAATAATACGTTTTTAAAAAATAAAAGCAATTCGTAATTATAATTAATTAAATATTCGGATAATTAAAAACAATTTAATAACATGAAACATTTGCTATCTTTGTATAACAAATTGCCATAGATAAATTCAGATTAATGAGTATTAATAACAATTATAACACGTTATTATAAATACTAGGTTCGTTTCCGCGCTACGCGCGGATTACGTGCTTAAAGTTTAAATTATATTTAGTTTTTCCTAATCTATTTATGTTTAAATTTGTATTTAAAAAGAATTGTTTTTAGTTATTAGATTTTTTGATCAGTTTTAAGTGATTATTTGATATAAATATTAAGAAAATAAATTAATTTACTAATTTATTTCAAAAACTTTTGTAACATTTTATATAGGTTACCTTTTGAATCATCAATTCTTCTTATTGGAAAAGGTTATCAGTAATATATTTGAAAGATTTTCTTCAATAGTTATGAAGTACTATAAATAAAATTGAACATAAAATTTGATGATAAAACTAAATATCAAAAAGAAACTTGTTTAAAACAAAGACTGACTTTTTGACAATTTTAGTTTTTTTTAATATATTACATTTAAGATTTTTTGATAAAATGTGAAATTTATTGATCAAGGCAAAAGAATAGGCATTTACAAGGTACTAGAAAGCCAAAACAAATTTACTTGGCAGAATGTATGAATCTTATTTCTTCTATGTATTGGCTGAGACTTCAAACCATCTTTGCATCAACCCTGCAAACTTATGATCAGCCTTGTATCGAAGGGATGTGATCCTATTGTGCATTGCCTTGTCAATGATTCGGACTAATTGATCCACCGTACGGAAACCAGTATGATGTCTCCTCTGGTTACGTTCCTGCCATAGGAGGTAAATAGAGGTCTGGAACAGCATTTTAAGCAAAATCCTGTCAAGTGTCTGCAGGTTCTCACGCACACAAACTGCAACGAAGTCATCCAGTCAGGATCTGTTCTGCTACCAGTCAGTCTTCCTGCAAGCAAAGAAAATATGATCCCGGGTTTCATCCCTCTCACCACACATTACACAGCCCTGCTGGATGCCCCAAGCTCTCATTCTGTCCCCTGTTGATAGTCTATTTCTTACAGCCAGCCAGACAATAAAAGAAAAGCGCGGAACTCCCTGAGGGAACCAAACTGCTCGGCTCCAAAAGACAGTATATTTCCGTTCTCTGATCTGATCCCAGGTTCGAGAAGATGACAACCAGGGCTTGAAATCATCTTCAGAGTGTTTCCATAAAACCACATCGCTACCCTTCTGAGCGGCAGGGACCGGTTCGCGCTGTATGCGGGCGTGTAGATCATGATAATGTCGACTCCTCTGTCCTCTAACACTCCACTGCGAGTGAGATACCGCTTCACACACTCTAGCATTACGAGCAATACCAAGATAGCATGTACCAACAGCGCCCGTGATGTCTATAAGCCGCCCCATCTGCAACCAGTTATCAAACCAAAAAAATGCACGACGTCCATATTACATTTAAGATTGCTAATTTAAAGGTTGGATTAATCAGCACTAATTAGTTGAAGTGTCCTGAATAGTTTAATTTAAATTGCTCCATCAAGATGCCTCATCATTCCTCAATAGCTAACTATATAATATGCATATGAGACCGTAAGGAAACAACAGATAGGAGACACATCACAGGACAAAAATAACGTAGGGTTTGTAAACCTGTTTAAATTTAGGATTCTAAAAGTATTATTGAGAAAGAACTCACCATTTTTTTCAAGTTCACAACACTCTTCAAGAGTTGAACGGTTGATTTATATTGCAACATTACATGATTTATAGCTTAGAATCCACATAATGCCTCCTGCTAAATTATATTTGTCGTTATTTAGTAGGGGTTATTGGTTCTATTATTTTAGTGGATTTAGAAATACATTTTGGATTTAGAAATTTTGATAAATCCATTGATTTTAAAAACAAACAAATCAATTTTAGAATCAAATATACAGATTTCAAAATCAAAATAAGTGGATTATTATAAATCAGTCAAATGGATTTGCAATAAGTTCAGATTTGTAACAAAATATATATATTTTTAAAAAACCTACAAAATGTGTTTCATCATGCTTTTAGTTTGGAGTTTTAAGTGTTTGTACTTGTGTAATTTTTATTAATATGTAACAGAGATTATATATAAATTATGAAGGACACATACGATAGAAAGTGGAAAATATTAAATGGTGCAAATTAGATAATTGGAAAATATTAAATTAGAAAACTTTCAAACGGGATCAACCAACTAAAAAATGTATGTTAGAACTAGGGGTAGGCACGGATCGAATATTAACATATTTTCAGTATTTGTGATTTGCTTTGGACTTCACGGATATCTAATTTTCCGATTTGCTTTGGTTCGAAAAAATACGGATATTCGGTTTTACGGATATTCGAAAAATTTATGGATATTTGCGAATATTCACGGATATTTACGATACCTTTTCCACTATGTTTAATACAAGTAAATATGAAAATATTATACAAATTTGTTCTTATAAAAGATAAAATAAAACATTAATGAAACTGTTTATTTATAAATTCTTAAAAAATATATAAAAATTCTTATAAATTAAATGTTTTAAGAATAATTGTATTTTTATAAAGATCTTATAATTATTTTCTTCATATTATATTTCTATAAGTAATTTTATAAATAAAATTATATAAGATTATACATTAAAAATTCTATTTAACTATAGATATATAACTATTTATATAAAAGTCGGAGCAGATCGGATATTCGTCTCTAATCTTTTTAATATTTTTGATTTGCTTCGTTTTTAACGGATAGTGATTTTGAATATTTGCTTTGCTTCGAAGACTTACGGATATCCAAATTTTTTAGATCGAACCGAAACGAATAAGGAATCGAATCAAATTTAACGAATAAAATGTTCAGCCCTATGTTGAACATAGTGGCTTTAAATCAAACGTGTTTATGTCAATTTTTTTCTTTTAATGTGTTCGTTTTTACATATATATATATATATATATATATATATATATATATATATATATATATATATATATATATATATATATATATATATATATATTTATTTTTTACTCACATAGCAAGCATCTCATATCTTTTTTAAAATAGTGATTGTTTATAATTGTTAGTGGAACATGTTCAATACGTATGACTTGGGGCAAAAAAAATACTAGGGACATCAATAATACAAATCCATTGAAATATCAAGATTGAACTCAATATTTGCTCCTTTGTATTTTTAACTTAAAAACACTCATAAATCCACTCAAATCTAATTTGAAATCAAATCCTTAATCAAATCATTATTATTGAATAACACATGATTTTAAAATCTATTTTAAAATTTAAGAACCAATAACAGTGAATTTGAATATAGATTTTAAAATCATAGAACCAATAACAATGGATTTGAATATGGATTTTAAAATCATATAACCAATAACACTAGATTTTAATTGTATTTTAAAATCTACTGAAATATTCAAACCAATAACAGTGTTACCGCCAATATATTTTTTTTAATTTATTTATTTAAACGTATGAATATATTCATCTGTCATGATAACACAAAATTTTCTTAGAAACTGCATGAGTAGATCCTTTCATGGTATCTATTATATTAAAATAGAAGTCACCATTCACTTTATGTGTGATTTTTTTTAATTGACCTTTTTCTTAAAAAATTGGTTATATTATTTCTACATTTATATAACTAAATCCTATCCCTAGAAAATTGGTTATATTATTTCTAGATTTATATAATTAAATCCTAACAACATATTGAATTTATTTTTTATTCATCAATATTAAACAACGTAAAAGACAAATCCAACCAGACCATTTTCAAAAAGTCACGTCCTCCTAACAATAGATCATTTGTGTACATTTTATATATGTAAATCATATCTTTACGAACATACATATGTTACCGAAAAAAATACAAACACAGGTCGAATCTAATGGTTTCGTTCTTATTTTATAGAACATGTATTAAAAATTAACAAATATTAATTTTTTACATATAGAATAATATATTAGCCAAAATGAATACACATATAAAAATTACTAAAAGGTAATCCATCGTTTTGAAGGATATGCCTAAATCTAACATAAATTAAATAGAAAATCATTCTCAAAAATTTTGTTTCGTGTATATATTAACCCGCTTAATAACCATGCGTAAATCTAATAAGAATAATATATAATAGAAACAACAAATACATGTGACGGTTTCAAACAATTAATTAAATTACAAAATATAAATTATAAAATTATCGTATTTCAAATAGTAATATAAATATTTGATCAACATAACCAAATTATTGGTGTCCAATGCGGAATTAGTAAAGATATCTTTAATAATAGATTAAGATATTTGTTTTTTAAATAGACTATTTTTCTTTTTTCTTTTACAGTTTAAAAAAATTAGTAAAGTTATTAAGTTTAGTAAAAGATATTAAGTTAATAATAATAGGTCTTATAGAAAAAAAATATAAAAAATTATTTATCCATAATATTATTAAATAACTAAATATCAGTAGGCATATTTTTCGAGCACAAGTAAAAATTATACTTGTTTAATTTGATAAAAATGAAAAATAAAATTTTAGTTGAAAACAAAATATTAAACTACTAAACTTAACATTTTAAGTATGAATATCATATTAATAAAATAAATTATGTATATATTATTAATTAAAATATACAGTTTACATATAATTATACTACTATTTTTCACTAATCGATTTCTTCGGTTTAATCGGTTTATATACCAAACCGTTTCCTTACCGCGGCTTCTTAAAAATAACATTCATTCGGTATATTTAATATTACCAAATCCATACCGATTTGTCTTTATCGGTTTCGTTTTAATTGGTTTGCTTTTACCGGATTGAACATAAGCAATATATATCATTAATGATGTAAAACAAGTTTTTATGTGCATTAAAGTGAAATAAATACCCGGGCGGTTGCCCGGGTAAAAATCTAGTTAAGTTGTTAATAGTCTATTAACAAAATTATTAAAATAAGTCAAGGTTTTAGCTATATATTAAAGGATCGTTAATAATACTTAATTTACAGCAATTAAACACGTAAATAGAATAAACATCTTTACAAAGCAATGTAAGTTATGCAACACTCAGCGAAGACTAACTCCAGTAACACAAAACCTTGGCTAGCATCAATTGTTAATGCTTTATACACATAGCTTAACAGAGTAGGAACAGAGCAGTTAAATATTTCTACTAACTACAAATCATTGTGCACCACAACACTCTCAAGTCTCAACGAAAATTTAATTCTGAGACAAAACATTTGCTTGCATCAAGCCCTTTCTCAAAAAAAAAAGACATTAGCTTGCATCAATTATGAATTTAATTGCATGGTGTCCAAGGACATGAACTTAATTCTTATCACTTGTCCAATAGCTCCATACCTATCACTTGCACCTCTTGCGTATTTGTCACAGTCACCAAAGACACAAAAGCTTCCGCTTTAGAGTTCCGCTGGGGGAAATTACCACAAGATTTCCATCTGCAGAGCTACACCAAAGAAAAAGGTCCGTGGATTTTTTTCCGTTTAGGTCTCAAAAAATGCCATATTTCACTCTCCTGCCATATTAACCAATTTCCTGCAAATCTCAGAAATTTATACATGACATGAAACCAAAACCAACAAAAATATGAGAACAGAGTAGTAGATGTCGTCTAACCAAGATATCTGATGAGTTGTTGTGGTCCTTGGAACAATCATCTTTCTTGGAAGCATGGACAAATAATTTCTCTCCGAATTAATTCCCAAGTTGTTCAGGATCCCATTTTTTCTGCGGACCTTTACTTTGTGCCTCTATGTGAGTATCTGCAGATAGAAACGTAGAAAATCGTGAGCAGCTCCACCAATCATGAATTTTTGTAAGGTAATGAAAAAAAAAAGTTTTTCTAAGAAATCTAGCTCTGACGTGTTCTTGTGCTTCGCTATGGGCCTATGGTCATCTCTTGCAGTGCCTTATCCTCTTCAGCGCCTTTAACATCCTTAATTAAGCTCCTCTTCTTTCTATATATATATGTAAATTGAGTTGTCTAACTTCCTCAAGCAATCATACTACTATACATTCAATTTTTTTAAATAGATATGTTACAGACAGAGAACAGATCAGAGAACAGATCAGAGAAATATGATAATTAGACAATAAACTAGTCTGTGTCAACATCCACATAAAAGAAGCATAAACGTCTGAATCTTAGAAACAAACTGACCAGAAAACATCATCAGAGGGAAGAAAAAGTTACCAGTAGCCCAAGGTCGACTCGTTCCTAAAGAGTCTCTTCGGTTGGAACAATAGTGATGCGGCTACACTCGTGACGAGAGGAGGGCATTAGCTTTGAAAGTTTATCGAAGCCAATGTTGCTTGACGCTTGTTGGTGGTGATTTGAGCATTATTATTTCAGATGGCGACATAGGAGGAATATATAGTGGGATTGGGGAAGTCGAATCACTATTCGTAATGTTACCGTTTTTGATTCACGTGAACGCAATAATAGCTGACGTTATTGGGAGGAGTAGACCAAAAAGTAAGAGAGGTTGACGTTTCTTTTTTCCCAACCGGCCAAGGAGGCTGAGGAAGAAGTCAAAACTGCGAGAGGTAACGACAGCGAACATGGAGGGAGAAACGGAGGTTAGATATGGTATTGGGCCAATATGGAATGGTTGTGATGGTTTTCGAAGCCCAATAGTTTCTCATTAAAAAGGCCCCGATGACGTGGCTAATGATAGGATGAGAATATTTTTGCTGACGTGTCATACTTCAGAGACCTCAAAAATAGTTCCTTTTATATAGTAGTAATTAACAACTGCATAGGTAAAAACGCTATCGTTGTTTACTTAACTATAGCATACGCCAGATCCGCTATCAAAAGTGTCGGACCTATTATAGCGGGCGCTGTGAGAGCGTTTTAGGAAACACTATTATATCAAACTCATAGCATTTTTCGGCCGCTATTAATACTCACATTTCCTGTAGTGATGTATCACAACTTCAGAAGTGGGATAAGTTCTGATAATGATATGTTGAACCACAAGGACTTTTGATTACATGTTTGCTTCAGCTGGTCAGAACTTGATATCAAGAACTACCCCTAACAGATACTCAGACAATATCGAAAACTTGGATGGTGACTTATTCTTGTTTTGTTGGATTTGGTTGTGCATTGTAGCAGACAGTGGCGTTCTGTCTGGTCGACATATATATAATGTTTGAAAAAAACATTCTTGCCGCATTTGGATGGTATAAACAAGGAAACAGCTCACATGTTTGCTTAGTGACCATCTAGCAAACAAGATCTCACAGGCTAGAACCGGTATCCCTACCGACTCAAACCCATAACAACCCACATGTGCTCGTGGTTCATTGTTTTCTCCCTGTGTCTTGGGGGTTAATATTCATTATTGTTCATTTGGTGTAATTTTGCAAGTTTGGGTTTGTCTTCTATTCAGTTTGTATAATGATGTGATGAAGGAGAAATCAAATTCTTCGCCTAGTGCTTTTTATAGACTTGGAAGATGTTGTGAGGATTAAGTCTGGACATTCGGGTCCTAATGCCCACGGATCGGAGTCAGTTCAATTCCTGTCGATTCCAAGTCCTTCGGTTCCTATACATTTGGTCTCAACTAGGTACCTGAATTTTTTTTGGTTCGGGTTTGGGTCAGTTCCTTCTGGATTCGGGTCGGTTTGAGTCTACCATTAAAATACATGTATTTTTGGGTATGTATCGGGTTTAGGTCAGTTTTGGGTATTTCAGGTATATTTGGATCAGTCTCATGTTTTTCGAATTAGTTTCTGTTATTTTCGGGTTGAATTCATGTTTTCAGATCGATTTGGATATTTCGGGTCTATTTTAATCTAATACCTAAATTTTTATCCAAAATTTTATGTACAAACCATTATCAACCCAACAAAAACTAACAAGTAATAACCAACATTAATAAAACAATAACCAAATTGATTAAATGAATTGAAATCAATCAAGTAATAACCCAAGAAACCAATCAACCTTATGTGTTCTTTTGGTCAAAAAGTTCTTTTAGGTTTTTTTCTTTTTTTTTATTTGCTCTTGAAACAATTAGGAGGCAAGCAATGCAGCCTAAAGAAAAAAAATCAAATAAACACCTAGGGAGGTTTTCCCTTTTTGTTAGAAATATTCTAGAATCAAAGAAGAACGATGCTGATAAGTGAACAACATAAGCTGGCACGCAGAATACTTATGAGGCCACCTAGAGGAGCAAGATTTTGGTTGAGTTTTGATTCCCATTGATTGCTGTATCCCCGGAACCTATACTACTTGGGAGAAGAAGAATAATAAGCACAAGAAGTTTCCAAGAATTAAAGGGAAACACGAGTCTCCAAAGAAGAAAAGTAAACAATCACTTGGAAGGGTCGGACGCATTATGCATTGCTCAAGCTGCGGTGAAGCTGGTCATAATGCAGCTGGTTGTAAGACACATCCAAAGAAGAAAATTATGAAACAAGCAAGTGGCCATATATGTTTGTTTCTTGTTTGTCTCTTGTTTTAGTCCTTTTACTGTATTTTTTGTTGCTGTTTTGTGATTTTTGGATTGCCTTTTAATACTTTTCAGGTTGATGCATCATTTTCAGAGGAACCAGAGACAGTTTTCTTGACAGAACCAACTCAAACAAACAGTGATATATTACCAACATAGAAGACGTATTGGTATTATATTGGTTCAGAAGTATCGTACAATTGAAAGATTAGGCTCAGCTTTTTTATGGTCACGAGACTCAGGACCAAGTCTGAATCTATAAGAAAGCTAAGGTGGCATGGTCTGAGATAAAACAGAGGGAGGATTGTGACTGAAATATCTCAAGGAAGCAAACATTGTGTGTTGTTTGAAGTTGATATGGAGGATACTATCAAAGCAACCAACTATGTGGGTTAAATGGATGTTGTGCACACACATCGAAAGGGGGAACATTCTGGACAGTGAAAGGCAAATCATATAGTGGATCATGGATGTGGAATAAGTTGCTGAAGTGCAAGGATCTAGCAAAAGCATTTCATAAGATGGAGGTGCATGATGGAGCTGATACATCATTCTGGTATGATCAATGGAGTTCCCTAGTGCGCTTGATAGACATAACATGGCCAAGGGGTTTCATTGACATGGGACTCTCTTCAAATGCAACAATTGCTTCTGCTCTGCAGTCCCATCGCAGGATATCTCATAGGGTCAGTTACCTTAACGAGATGGAAGATGAGATGGGAAAGCTAGTTTTGAATCAAGAAAAACAAACATACACTTATGGAAAAGCAGACCTGATAAGGCAAACTTCTCCTACTGATGAATGGGTCTGGAAGATTTTGGTTTACTAATGCTACGCCGAAATACTCCTTCTTCACATGGCTTGCAGCCGGCAAACGGTTATCAACTGGGAATAGGATGAGCACTTGGACAGGGGGACATCATGTCACTTGCTTGTTCTGTAAAGACACAGAAGAGACGAGATCTCACCTTTTCTTCTCATGCTCAGTCAAAGCAGAACTATGGCATAAGCTTGCATTATGAATCTATTTGGAAGTGACTACTCCACAGACTAGGACACATTAATGAAGCTTCTGCATCGTCCAACTTTCGGAAAGGTGAAGAACTTCATCATCAGATACTGCATCGTCTAAGTTAATGGAACTCAGCAATATCTACGCAAATTTCAAAATGTGATCAGTCCCTTTAGAAAAAGTTATTAATTTTAATAAAACTGAGCTGACACATAAACTTATTGAGCTAGATACCATTTTTTATATATAATCTAAAGTTTATTTATTAGATATAACAATTGCAAAAAATTTTGGTAGCTTACCATTCTAAATAAATACATTTTTAAAAAAATACTTTATTCCTCAAAATTCTTTATACAAAGCTAAATCTAGCCAAAACACGAGAGCCAAGTAGACGAGTAGGTAACAGTCGAGGGAAGATTGTGCTGCGCCCTCGATAAGGAGTCTAACTTAGCCTGAATCAGACGCTGGATCTCTGCTATAAGAGATGAAGGAGGCTTAGTGACTTGGGAGTGAATCCTTGAGTTTCTTTCTTTCCAGAGCATGTAGAGTGAAGCTTGGAAAGAAAGCTAAAAGATAAGAGATAATTCTTGTCGCGGGAAACGGCTGTGATTCAACTCAGTCCATCTTCAAACCGTGGAGGAAGAGAAAGATGGAGTCTAGAGTAGAAGAAATACCAGACCTCCTTGCTATAAGAACAATCAAAGAATAAATGTTGCTTGCATTCATTAGCACTATCACAGAGAGGACAAAGAGGTGAAACTTGACTCCCCCATCGTATCATCCTGTCTCTAGTTGACAGTCTATCATGAGCAACAAGCCACGCAATGAAAGCATGCTTAGGAATCATACCAGTGAACCACACAGACTTGTGCCAAGGAACCGCCGGTAGCTGATTATAAAGATGGTTCCGCATATAAGAGGAAGAGAAGCTGTCTTTAGGAGAATTCTCTCCAATCTTCCATAGGAATTGATCATCTTCCTCTGAGCTAACGACCGAATTCCTTGATCTAGAGGAGTTCAACCACCATTGCTCACCAACAAGAGCCTCATGAACAGACGCTGTCTCTGCCAAACCAATCAGTCGAGGAGCGTTTCCACCCACTATCCCAATCAAAGGACCAAGAGATGTCCAGTTATCGAACAAAAAACTCCCTGTAATACCTGAACCAATCTCGCAGACAACAAAAGGACGAGCCAATTGCCTGAGTTTACACAGAGATTGCCAGAGCCAGCTACCACTTCTGTCCGGATCTAGCGTCCAAAAATTCTCAAAACCGATCCTATGTAATCGAGTCCACGAGACCCATAAAGATCCTGATGAGGCAAACAATAGCCAGATCAGTTTCAGACCCATGATCTTTTTCCAAAGGCTCAGCCGTCTCAGACCCAACCCTCCTGATTCTTTAGACGTGCAAACAATCTCCCACGAGACCTTAGCTCCTCTAACTCCCGTAGGAACTCCCTTCCACAAGAAGCTATTAGACATTTGCTCTAAGATCTTCAAACATCTGTTAGGAAGTAAGAATATCGAGGCCCAAAAGGAAATAGTATAGTATATGACGGACTTCAGCGGCTGCAAGTGGCCCGCGAATGAAAAGTGCCGAACTGTCCAAGAGAAGAATTGAGAATAAAGCTTGTCAATCAATGGTTGACAGTCCTGTCTCTGAATTTTGTTTGTCATTAGAGGAACCCCCAAGTACCTGATAGGAAAGGAGCCTTGGGTGATGCCAAGAGTCTACGCAGAAGCTCTAGAATGAGCAAGTGTCGCCACCATCAAAGAAAACGCGCATTTACTCTTGTTTACACCCAAGCCGGAGCAACTGTTAAACTCTTCAAGAATAGATAACAGGCCTTGCAGAGATCGGTCTGTGCCATCGAAGAAGAGAAGAACATCGTCAGCAAAGCTAATATGAGTGATCAGGGGAGCATCACCTAGAGGATGGATACCAAAGATGTTGTCGATCGCGCCTTTATCCAGCAGCTTAGAAAGAATATCCATAGCTAGGACAAACAGCAGCCAAGAAATTGGATCACCCTAACGGAGACCCTTTCTACCAGGGAAACAATCGAGAAGCTCTCCATTGAAGGCAATGCTGAAGGAAGTAGTGGTGACACACTCTCTGATCCAGCTAATGAAGACCTCGGGCAGATTGAAGGCCTTTAGGATGTTGAACAGAAAATCCCAGTTTAAGTTATCATAGGCTTTCACCAGGTCGATTTGGAGGCAACCCCTAGTTGTAGGACCTCTCTCTTGAAATCCAGATACCAGCTCCGAAGCCAAAAGGACATTTTCACAAAGCAACCGACCTTTGATGAAGCCAACTTGGTTCAACTGGACAGCTTGAGAGACAAAGAGCTTTAACCTTTTCTTGAGCAGCCTTGCTACCACCTTATAAATTGTAGAACAACAGGAAACTGGTCTGAATTTAGACAACTCATCGGCTCCCGTAGTTTTAGGCAACAAAGCAATGGTGGTAGCATTAAACTTCCTTAGAATTCTGCCTGATATGAAAAACTCCTTTGGCATCTTGAAAAATGCAGTCTTAATCTCCTCATCCGTAGAAATCCGAGTAAAGCTCGTTTGCCAGAGATTCTGTACATCTGAAGGGGTGCAATGAGCGAATCTGATCCACTGGCATCGGGATAATTCCTCTGTTTTCAGAGCCGAACATATTCTTGAAATATGCCACAGTCATGCCTTTGATTTGATCCTGGTTGAAGATCCTAATGCCTGCTGAGTTCCGAAGGAACCGTATTGCATTTCAGGATTGAAGATTGAGAACCGCTCGATGGAAGAATCTTGTATTGGAATCGCCTTCTTTCAGCCAACGAATTATGGACTTGAGCTTGAAGAAGTTTTCCTGCACTGAAGCAAAGAAAGACCAGATATCCCGAGCCTGAGATTCCTCTGAAACCAAGGCTGGCGATGGATCTGTGAGTAGGGAATTTTGTATCCTCTCCAGATCCTCAAGAGCCACCTTAGTACGCTGCTGAATATCCCCAAAACCTTTCCTGTTAATGTTTCTGCAACATTCCTTTGCCAGCTTCAATCTCTGACCAAGCAAGAAGAGTTTAGAACCTGATCCAACAGAGTGATTTCAGGCTGACTGAATCTTGAGCAAGAACTCCGAGTGCGTGAAAACAAAGGAGAAATATTTGAAGCTCTTTCTTTCTAAGTGTTCCATCGGCGCCAGAGATACTAAGCACGGCGAATGATCTGAGTCACCTGGGGGATCAAATATTGCTAAAGATTCCGGGAACTGTTGACTCCAAATTAGGTTGACTACAGCTCTGCCCAGTTAGTCCACGTATAGAAATTTCCTCTGCAATTCAGATCAGAATGTTCGTTTAGATCCAGAAAGGACCGAAACTCCTCCATTCCTCGAATCGGAGGATCGTAAGCTTCGATGGAATAATGCTCATTGGAGGATAAGATTTGATTGAAATCCCCAAACAATATCCAAGAACTAGACGAGAGAGGAGAAGTAGCATTTGCTGCCGACAGGTCCTGCCATAGCTCCCTGCGCTGTGCTTCAGTATTGAAACCATAAACAACAGCCATTGTAATGGAGGTACCTGAAGCCGGATCGAACACTCCACACTATAAACTGAGTTGTCTTCTTATAGACTACCACTGAAATTGATGGATCCCACACAATCCAAATCCGACCAAGATCAGAGAAGGAGTAATTATTGTCCCACCGCCAACCCGGGAAGGACGATTCCATGATCGAAGGCGCATTCTCCCCCAGTACCTTAGTCTCCAAGATACCACCAAAGAGAGGCCTATTATTCGTGAGTCAAGACTTAACAAACCGCTGCCGAGCTCTATTATTAAAACCTCTAACATTCCAAGAAAATAAATCTTCATATGTACAAAAAGATAGATGGATAGAGTTAGGCTCGCCTTGCTCCTCTGCCCATGGACTTTCCTGGGATAGAAGAGAACAAGTAAAACACCGCTGAAGTAGGAGACACCGCAGCATGAAGAGCTTCTTTCCGTTGAAGCCTCCTAGCTTTCTTACGAGTCGCTGTGGAAGGAATGAAAGGTATCTCACCCTCTTCCAGAGCAATATCAGGAGGCAAATCATGCTGTTCCGAAGACTGAAGAGAGTGAGTAATCTGCTTGTCACTGACAAATGTCTGATCAGGCTCGTACTGAACTCGAAGCTTTAACTTCTTGTCTTTCCCGTGAGTTAAAAATTTGGCTGGTTTGTGTTGAGGAGAGACCAACGGCGAGAGATCAGAAAGAGAGACCTCAACTGACTTTCTCTCCACCACAATCTGTGAGAGAGCCTGAGAGGATGCAGCATTAGTCACCGGAACGATACTGCCTAGATCCTTCGCAACAGAACCATCTGGAGTCTCGTCGATCGAAGCAAGCTCCTCATCTGAGACCGTTACTCGAGCCGCATCAGAAGTCATCCTTGGAGCTGACTGGTGATTCTTGAAAATTTTCCTTTGTATCGGAATGGTGCAATATTTCAGCATATGACCGAATTTCCCACAATTGAAACACTTTGGAAGCAGACGAGGGTATTCCACATTGATCCTAACCGAGTGCTCGTGAGTGTCTCGGACGATGACAGCCAACGGAGGTAAAGCTTGCAGCTTAGTTTCTAACTTGACCTTCTTACACCGAAATCAAAGGGTTCCAATCTTGAGTTTTCAGTATGAAGAGGCTCGCCAATACTGCTAGCAATCACACTGATCCCATTAAGGGAGTAGACCTGAGGGGGAACATTTTTGAGGACTTCCCAAGTAGGAGCCGTGGTCAGTTCTTGCAGTTCCAACGAGGCTTCCACAGACCAAGGCAGAACTGTGAGAGCACAATTATCGACTTGCCAATAACCCACCTGAAGAACCCATTCACGAGAAGTGGCCGACGGAACGAAAATCAGAGCCGCCGTCTGAGATAAAGCACGAACCGTACTGTTGCCATGCTTGCCCCAAACCGGGTTCAAGTCGTCGTAGATCTTGGACGGGGATGGGCAGCGGCCGTGGAAATGAGCGATGATATGGTCCTTCCAAGCCTCCGAGGCTTGAAGAACCACTGAATCTGGAACAAGTACGACCGGAATCCCATTGATTTCAAACATGGGGGAAGAGATCTTTCTGAGATTCCGTAAGGAGTTTTTGAATCGTTGAGCATAGGAGGGAGCTTCTATCGACGGAATCGCCGACGGAGCTGTTGAGTTGACGACCGAAAGCAGAGACTGTGAATCAGGAGGAGCCACATCAACCTCGTCCGGGGGTCTAGAGTGAGTGCCGGAGAAGCAGACGAATCCATAACGAAGCTTAGAAGAAAAAAAAGGAGGGGAGAGGTTCTCGCTCGACAGCGTAAGGCCGCCAAACGTCGAGGCAAATAAACCCTAGGAAATCGTCTCTTTAGTCGTAGGAGAGAGAAAAACTTTTTGTGTTTTCTGTTATCTCTATGAGAACTAGATATCATATTAACAAACAAATCATAAAAACATTAAAGTATTTTCATACTTTTTGTCTATTATTACAAATCTTTTTAGTTACCTAAAAAGGGATCCAATAAAGATCTTTTTTCTATTTTTAATCACACAAGATAAAACATATATATATATATACATACATATATATATATAATTAGTTGATTTGTCGAAATATCTTCTAAAGATAAAAGTTTCACCAATAAAGATGATTTAATGAAACTGCATCAAACATAATAAACATATAAATCTCAAAAGCACTGCATAGTGTATTATAAACTATGTTAATAGATTGGAAACTTAATTTTTTCTTAATTTTCTCAATAGATTGGTTGCTCATAATGTTATAACAATATACTATTTTCATTCTATAATTTTTGGCTGACCAAAATCTAAATAGCATAAAGTGAAACGATTTACTGGAAATTGATTCCGAAAGCCGGAGCCCAGTAGTCGGTGCTCTTGTAGCTGCCAACTTGGAGTGTGCATGAAATTGGGGCAAGACACAGTCCTCTGCTTTTCAAATCTTTCTTAGTTTCCTCGTTAAGGTTTGGTTTGTTCGTAGATGATGATAAAGCTCCGTTTGATATTTTCATGCAGTACTCACTCACAAGCTGATCACCAAATTAGAAAAGTTCTTCAATATATAATTATTTGTTAGGACACCTTTTATGACAAATGTATTTTTAATGAGTGAGTAGAGAAATAAAATAAATCATTCAAATGGTTTTTTTTCTCCACAGTTTGTGAATTTTATGGTTTAACAAAAAGCTATAAAATACTAAAAGGACTAAAGCTGCAATCCTTCTTTTTAAAAAGAACAATAGTAAAGAGAATAGGTTATTTTATTTAAAAAACTAAAGCTGCAATCCTTCTTTTTTAAAAGATTTAGGTTCATTGATCCAATAAGAGAAAAAACTTTAAATACCTGACCAGGGTCCTGAGGGAATAAACCATTCATATCTCCTCGTACCTAAACATTTAATTAGAATTTAATTATAATCAACCAAACCTAATTACTTACGTAAATTAGAAAATGATGTGTAACTAGAAGCACGTCACACACTGTATGTGTTTAATTACATGTGATTATAAAAGGTGTATATATATGAGTTTGCTGCTTACATGTTGGTGCATCTTATTATTTCTCGACGGAGTGCCAAAGTATGGTACACTTAGAACCTGAAAACAAAATAAAAAAATGAAACAAATTTGAGAAAACAGTTTCATCGATTATTACTCAAGAGGCAACAATTTTAAATCGATCTTCAACTAGATTCTAAGAGTCAAATACCAAACTATTAGTAAGCCCTTACATGTTGGTGCATCGTATATAGTTTATGTCCCATTAGACTAAATATTTTCATAATGGCAATAATACCCTTAATTTCAATTGTAAATTTGAAATTAAAATTAACAAAATAATTGATAAATATAAATAAAAATCCTAAAAGTAAAAAAAAAAAAGATCGATCGATCCTTAAGTACAGAATATTTCAAAAAAAAAAATTAGTGTTTTTTTAGAAAAAAAAATCGATTTTTATATTATATGGAAACAAAATATTTCAAAATATTTTTTTTTCATATTTTCATAACTGATTATCCTTATTCGTAGAATTCAGTAACGGTTTCTACAGGTTTTTAGATTTATAGCAATGTGTAGAAACTCAGTTTCTACAAGTTTTAGATTTATAGTGATGTGTAGATTCGAGTTCTACAGGTTTTAGATTTTTTTGTAACGTGTAGATTTCGATTTTTACAGATTTTATAATTAAAGGTTAGGCGCGGAACGTGTATTTTAAATATTTTTAGAGTACTATTATTTACGTAGACCACATATTCAAAACGTAGTAGATTCAATGAAAAAGGTGTATTTCATTTTCGACATTGTAGAATGTTAATTCTACTTTTTCTAGAACAGAAATTGAAATTATGATTTAAATATTTTTAAAACTGGAAAAAATATCACTAACTTGATATATTTATTTCATCACTAGTTATTATTTTTCCAATTTTTTTTTGTTTGTAAAACTACTTATTTTATTTATTTTAGAAAAAAGTAGAGGGCATTAGAGGAAAAAATGGTACAAAATAGAAATTAGTTTAATGGGACATAGTTACCATTTTTTGCCTAAAAAAAATTTTCCAAAAAAAAATACAAAACTATTTTTTTTTTACAAAACTATTTGTACGTTCAGTAATAAAGTTCCTTAACTAACAAGAATCAGCTAACTACTAATAGATGATCAACTTCAGATTTTATATATGGTTCATACTTCTTCACACCCAAATGATCTTTTGTTTAGTTCTTAGTGATGATTCAAACAAATATTTTTCTTGAAAGAAATGAAATAAGAAGCATGTTTCAAAAAAAAAAGGAAAAAAAGAAGCATGGTAGTTTGAAAAGACAAGTCACCTCAACTTGACTGTGGAGGAATCTAATGTATCCAATCGCCTCCGATAAGACAGATGCTGTGTCAGTCTGAAAAAAATGGAATCAATCAACCAATAGATGAAAAATATTCCAGGACTAATTTAATTTAGAAATTAGAGTAGACTATCTTAATCAAGTGATTAGTACATGAATTAGTCAGTAATTATTATACCTTTCCATATGGTGATACTAGCTGATGAAGAGCTGCGATTCTGCCTCCAAGTTTCTCCTTTCTCACCTTTGATAAGTGATATAAAACAAGATAATAATTATTATATATATTATTTTTTGGGAAAAAATAATTATTATATATATCAATAAACCATTTTAAGCTAGCTAACCACAAATGGAGTGGTTTCTATTGCTGAACAAGAGGTGAACAGAAATAAATAATAAGTTGGATAGTTTTCAATTATATTAGAAAAGGAAATCTGAACTAGAACTGAATCAAACTGAAAAACAGATATAGTTTCTATTTTTCATTTAAAATACGAACAAAAAGGATTGGGTAACTACCGTTGAATCTTAGGAAAGAAAGAGAAAAGAATAATGAGATCAAGAAGAAGAAGACAAATAAGAAAGACAAAAATGTCACAATCACACACACATGCATCTTATTCTGATCCCATTCCCTTTTGTTTCTTTCTTTCTTTTCATTTGTTTTTGTGCTTTTATTTTCATTAGTTATAAATTTTAGCAAGAGATAAAAACAGAGCACACGAGATTTAGTTAGTTACCTTGAGAATAGGTTGTGATGAAAGACGAAGAGAAGGTACTTGAAGCTTTGGTTTCTTATTTGCAAAACTAGACCCACTGATCTCTGAGCTATTACACTTCATGAACACACATTTAACAAAAGATTTAGAACTGTTATCAATTGATAAATCATATAGAATTGATCTTCGCTGTATAAAAATTAATTTAAATTAACCATATATTAACCCACCTCAGACAAATTAAGACCATTGCTATTGCTATTGCTATTGTTGCTGTCTTCATTGAAGTTGTGAAATCTTGTCGTGGTAACACGAGACTTGTTTAGAGGCGACTTCGGTGACGACATTATCATATAGCCATTATTATTACTAATCTCTTGTTTAACGGAAGCTTGATGCCTCAAAACTCGATCTTCCAAATTCCGTAGTTTCTTCTCTTGGTAACTATGCTGATGATGATGATGGTTCATCATCTCCATTCTTTCTTCGTCTCCCATCATCAATCCACCCCTTCATTTCAAAAACATAATCCATATATATATATATATATGAATTAAAAAGAAGAAACTTTATAAGATTGGTTCAAGTTACAAAAAGTCCAAGAACATGAAACCATTTTGCCAAGAAATTTTCCAATATTTGGACGTATATTGAGCTATGTAAAAGAAAGAGTTACAAGAGGAGTTGGCTAAGGCTCCATGGCTGGTCAAGAGGCAGATCGTCATTATTGTCAAGCCAAGAACATACGTTAGGGTTACTAATAGGAGGCAGAGACGCTGAAGAAGAAGACGAAGAAGAAGACGGAGAAAAGTAGTTGGGCAAGAGACTCGGAAGAACATAAGTGGCGGTACTCTGTGGCAGCGGCGGTGGTGGTGGCATCAAACCGCTGCTTAAGTTGTTCCACCAATTAGGGTTTCTAGCCGCCGTGAGGTGCCGTACCGGCGAACTCTCTAACTCTCTTCTATTTGTCATCTCTCTCTTCTACAAAAGCCTTTGAGGTTGTTGTTTCACTATATGCTTTAGTTTAGATGTGATTTTTGGAGAAAGAAAAGAGGAAGAGAGATTTTGACCCAAAAAAAAAGAAAAGAGAAAAACAAATGCATTCTCGATCAAGGCGAATGATGATTGTTATGATGTAATCAAAACTTTTTTTTCCTTTCTCTCTTTCCTTTTTTTTCTTGAGCATTTTATCTTTTTATTAATATCAAGAATTCAGGACATCCAAATTTGATATAGTGATTAATTAATTCCAGAAGAAGGGGACTTTTACTGAGAGTCTCGCTTATGTCTTTGAAACAAAAATAGAAGAGTTTTTGACAAAGAGTTTCAAGTAAAATAACTAAGTTTTGAGACCAAATATTTTTGTTTTCTTCAAATCAAGTGATATTTTGATATTTTTAGGTGCATTAAAAATGGTATTTTATATACCTTTGCAATAGAAATTTACTTTTGAAACTATATCATACTTTACATTTTTATAAATTTTAAAATCAGCAAATGACAAATTTTGCTAATAAAATGCAAGAAAATCAACATATTTGTTAATTTTAAGACACATATCTTATACCGTGCTTTATGGAAACGGAAGAAGTTGTTCATAAAATTTTATTTAGCCTGCAGCTACATTTCGAAACTTATATTTGTAACCGAATGTTTAATTTTCCAGTTAGAATTTGAAGATGGTTTTTTTTGTCGAGTTTGTACGGAGTGGCCTATTTGGCTATTTAGATCGATTACTCCAACTTCATTCATCCATATACATTATTGGCATAAAAACCATGAATAACCGGTATATTAGGACCCTGGCCGCAGACATACTTAAAGCTTTGAAGCTGCACGATGGCGGAGGAGAATCCGAAGTGGTTATTGTTTCTTTTATATTATAAAAAACAAAAAAAAATTCAAATTTAAGCAAAAAAAAAACAAAAAAAAATACTAAAATTAACCGAGTCGTTTTGGCCTAGTGATAAAAAAGATTCTAACTGGAGTTTTCATCTTGAATTTAAGAAGGTGTTATTGGTTTATATATTTTAATGGATTTGACAATACAAATCAAATCAAGTGTTATTGGTTCTGTGATTTTAAAATATATATTCAAATTCATTGTTATTGGTTCTATGATTTTAAAATCTATATTCAAATCCATTGTTATTGGTTTTGTGATTTCAAAATAGATTTTAAAATCAGGTGTTATTCAATAATAATGATTTGTTTAAAGATTTGATTTAAATTGGATTTAAATGGATTTATTAGTGATTTTAAGTTAAAAATATAAAGGAGCAAATATTGTCTTGAACCCTGTTATTTTGATAGATTTTTATTATTTGGTTCTCCTAATATCTTTTCGGCACCAATTCGCATACGTTATAACAAGCACTCACAAAAATTGAAACTTTTGTTAAACGGTAGTGCTTGAAAGTTTTCTATTTAAAAACATCAAGCACTTGCGTGTGCTGGTTTACATAATTTTCTTCGTCGAACCGATACTTTTTCAGAAGAAAAAAATTCTGATGACATAGAAAAACTTGAAGAAATGAATAACAATGGTGAAGAAATTCTTGTAATTCAAGATCAACAAAGAAAACATGTCAATCAAGTGAGAGCGACAATAGCTACAGATATGTGAACAGATTTTATGTTATCATGATATACAAAATACTAAAATAAATATTGTAGTTTTTATATTTCTTTTATTACAAAACTTGAACTTACTGCAAATCTATTTGACTGATTTATGATAATCCAGTTATTTTGATTTACAATCTATAACATTGATTCTCAAATCTGCTTAGCTGATTTAAAATCAATGGATTTATCAAAAAAATCTAAAAAAGAATCCTAGATTCATTAAAATACTACAACCAATAACCCCCACTAAGTATGTATTAGCCACTTAGAGCATCTGCAATGGAGGTCTTTAAGGAGGAATCCTTAGGGAAAAAATAATTAAATAATCGGTGAATCTCATTAAAAGCTAAGAATTCAATCTTTAAAAACTCAGAATAAGGATTCATCTTTGCACTATTTGCGGGTCCCCACGAGACGTGGCACCCCGCGATTAGTTGATATATATATATTTTTTTTAATCTGAAAAACATTAAAAACATTTTTTCTAAGTACTCCAATGAGAGTAACACCATTGCGGGTGCTCTTAGCCGTGTTTTAAATGGGTTTAGTCGTCCATAACTTTACTGGGTACAGATACAAAACCTTGTGAAATTAGTCTTTGCTTCATAAAACTTTTGGAATCTCTATAATTATCAAAAAAAAAACCATGAAAATTCATTTTACTATATTTTATCTTTTTCAATGCTTTAGCTTTATCATAAAGTAAGGAAGAGAAGGTACTTGTGTTTTTCGTCGAATTATGTTTCTTCTGACAAAAAGAAAAAGAAAGTAAACTAAAGAGTAAAAAAATGAAATGAAAAAGGAATAATTCTTGGATTCATAAGATAAACCTTTAGATTCACCAACCAATAATATTTGATTATTTGATATTTGATATCTTTTAAAAAATGAAACAAAATAATAAAGATATTTCAAATTATATTATATTTTAAAATAAAAAGATAAAAAAAACTTTAAAATAGTAATAGTTGCAAATAAATTAATTAATATTGTTAACGTCGTCAACATAATAGTACGTCCTAAACCCTAAATCATAAATCCTAAACCTCAAAACATAAACATTAAATCCTAAATCTTAATAAAACTAAACCCTAAATCCTAATCACTAAATCCTAAACCCTTGGATAAACCATGAACCCTAGAGTTTACGATTTATCCAAGGGTTCATAGTTTACCCAAGGGTTTAGGGTTTAGCGATTAGGATTTAGGGTTTAGTGTTATTAAGATTTAATGTTTATATTTTAAGGTTTAAACATTAAATCCTAAATCTTAATAACACTAAATCTTAAATTCTAATCACTAAACCCTAAACCCTTGGATAAACCATGAACTCTAGAGTTTACGATTTATCCAAGGATTCATAGTTTATCCAAGAGTTTAGAGTTTAGCGATTAGGATTTAGGATTTAGTGTTATTAAGATTTAGTGTTTGATGTTTATGTTTTAGGGTTTATGATTTATCTAAAGGTTTAGGATTTATGATTTAGGGTTTAGGGCATAGTATTATGCTGATGACGTTAACAATATTAATTTATTTATTTTTTTGTAACTATTACTATTAAGTATTTTATCTTTTTATTTTAAAAACATAACATAGTTTGAAAAATCTTTATTATTTTGTTTCCCTTTTCAAAAGATATTAAATATCAAATAGTCAAATACTATTGGTTGGTGAACCTTTAGGTTCACACTAAGGAGTGAACCCAAGAATTACTCATGAAAAAAGGGTTATCGGAATACTATTTTTTAATCAAATCGGTATTACCTTTTTTGGTAAAAAAAGGTGTTATCCGTATACCTTTTTTTTGTTGAAATGTTAAATTTATTTATCAACAAAAGAAAAAAATGTTTACAATACGATAGAGTTTGGTAGAGTTTGTAAAGCTAAAAAAATATGCTGAGGAGTAACTACAAATTATGCTGTTCTTCCCATCCACTCAATCATCATGTTCCTATAGAAAGCAACATCTTTGTGACGCAGAGAGGAGACTCTATTTCGGATAATCTTATCGATTTTTCGAATAAGCTCTGGTGCAGTGCGAAAGGTGCCGTTGTGTTTGCGGCTGTTCCGCTCACACCAAACGCTGTGAATGACGGCTTGGAATGAGAGACTCGAATGATGTTTATAATATTTTCTGCATGCTACTGGCCTTTTTGAACATTATATATACGTGTGCATACAATTTTTTTAATTATTTTTACTAATTTGGAATCGGATCCAGATATCCGTAGAAAGTATGATATCTAAAAGAATATCCAGAATCCAGAATCAAAATATCCGAAAGCCACAAATCTAGATCCAAAGACTAAATCCGACTAATCCGGATCTGGATATTTTAAATATCCCGGATATCCAGATCCTTTCCACCTCTACTTTAATTTCATCTATAGATTTTTTCACTACATCAATTTTACAAATTAGTACTATAAAGTACACTATATAGTGGCAAATTCACACACTTTACTTATTAATGTAGTGCATATAATTTTTATTTTAGAACATATATAACACAAACATCTTATTTAGTCTTTGAATGTCTAAAATTTAAGTCTTCTTAAATCCATCAAGATATCTACATATCTACCGAAAACAATGAATTAAGAGAAAACACTCAATTTTATTAATAAAATCATCAACTGAATACAAAACTAAACATAAAAAGCCTATTTAATTATATAAAAACCAAATAATTTTAAAACTATTAAAAACCTTAAATAATTCCCACTAGTTAAAATAAATCCTTGATAAACAATAAACTAGATAATTATATATTTGGAAATATTCAAATATCTCTCTGTATCATTTTCTCTAAATTGAAAAAGATTCATCCTCAAATCTTTAGAGTTGTCTTCATCTCCCTTTTTTTCTTTTTTTCTGTTGATAATATTTTCCTGAAAATATATAATTTGTTCTCCTTTAACCCAAAACCAATTTGATGGGGAGAGTTACTTATTACTCTTTGGCAATATGCTAATCAATGCTGATGCATCTTACGTATGAACATTAGCTACAAGATGTTCATCATGTATCTCCACATGCATTAAATAATCATCAAAGACTTATGAATTCACGATTTTTACTAATTAGTCTCGCAAACATTAGGTTGCAGATCAATAACAAGGATACATACGACCTTCTTGTCGATGCATTAATTATAAACATATGGTGGATGATCAGTCCACCAGTGGGTGATCAAGCCCACTAACATCTCCTTGTATAGATAGATTTCAAATCTATTTGACTGGTGAAATTGTATTCTTGTATTGCCTTGTAAGCAAGAAGCATATAGCAGATCATTCGTAAGAATCTTCTGGTTCTTCAACGAATGTCCATATGATATATATCTTTCGCATCATTATTAAACCGGGATGACATAACCGGTTTGCCAAATATTATATTTTCGATAAACTTATGGTTTACTATTATATCTATCTCCATTTTCTAATCATTGTGTAGTACAATACAATATTGCCTTGAGTGATACTTCTGACTTAAAGTATTCAACATTTCCCTTTACTTATTGTCTCAACATTATTAGATTCCAAATCCTTGGTTATTTTATAAATGACTCATTAAGTCTATTTCCAGTGTGAACATACTTCTGGATGTTCCACTTACTAGGGATGTGAGATTCTCTAATTCTCCCACTCGAGATGATAACACTGCTTTTTGTCAATCTCGAATTGAATCTCAACTAAAAGTCAACAACATACCCAACTTAAGATCATGTTTTATATCTTAGATCCTTTTGATCTTTGAGACTTGGGAAAGTATAAGTATAGTTCCCATAGGCATACATGAATCTGCTCTTCTAGAGCTTCAAATAATGTAGATACTACAAGACATTGTACTCACAATAATTTTCTTTATGCAATATGTTTATATGCATCTAGCAACTTAACAACCGTTTATGATCTATCAACTTAACATACAATCAAATCTAACCAAAACCTAATTCCTCATTGATTAGGGTTGATCGAAAATTAGGGTTAGGGTTCTAGGATTTCTATTTTTTTTAGGGTTCATGGAAAATTTACCTTATCCTTCGATTGGGTTGAATGGAACAATGATTTGAGCAAGATCATGCGAATAGGATTTCATGCAATCTCTATGAACTCCTTTTTGATCTGAATGGAAAAGAGAGTTTGATCGCATGGGCAGCAACTCTCGGCTTGAACTCCTTGTTGATATTAGATTTTAATTCCCTCGGCTCATGAAACAACACGAGGATCATTAGATAAATTGAACTCCATAAGCTAACCAGATAACATGAATCAACTAAGGTATGATAAACTTATCTTGCACAGGAATTGATTTCGGCTAGAAAATCCTTGTTGGAATCGGATTTGGTTTCCAAAGCAAATCCGTGCGCACTGTATCTGTGCGTGAGGGCGCATCAGTGGTCATATCGACAAGCGATTTGCACTGATGGATTTGTCTCGGCGAGGGCTTCGATTTGATATCTTCATCGTTTTATGGTTCCTCACGGTTTGAGAGAACGGCCTCTTTGAAGTTCTGAGGCAGATTCCTTTGCGTTTAGGATTTGATGTTTTTCGGCTGAGTTGAAGAATATTCGTGGGGGATTAGGGCTAGAGACTATCGTGCTGATAACGTGTTGTGAATCAAGAGAAAAGGGGGAATTGATTGTGTCTTATTCATAACATAATGTACCCTCTATATAGGGAATTACAAGATAGATAAACCGTCATAGATAAATGAAAATAGTACAAATCCTAAATCAATAAGGAAAAAACTAAACCGCCTAAGTGAAAAAGGAAATTGCCTCTTTGGTTATTGCATTTACTAATTGGTTCATAACAAAATTAATATTTTAATATTTCTTAAATTCATTGAAATCTCTACAGATCTACCAAAAATATGAAACTAAAAAAGAACTCTTAATTTTATTAATCAAATCATCAACATAATACAAATCTAGGCATACAAAACCTATTTATATGAAAACCAAATAACTCTAAAACTATTAAAAAATATTATGATAATTCCCACTAATTAAAATAAATACTTAAATAAACAATAAACTAGATAATTATAATATCTCTCTGCATCAGATATCCTATTATATTTGCGTTTCATTTTTGTACTTTTAGAAAATTCTCAATCATGCATTTGTGTGTTTGGATCATTACACGCGATAGGTTTAATCACAAAAGATCCACTCATTCAATGGGATATTCCGCTCCCTTCACAGTAGAGGTGGGCATTTAGGTTGTTTTATCGGTTCAGTTTAATTTTGATTCGGTTTGTTTTATTCGGTTTTAGAATTTTTCCAACTGAAATAAACCATAATTAGTTTAGTTTGGAATTGTTTTGGTTTGTTTTGTATTTGGTTCGATTTGTATTTCGGTTCGGTTTACTCGGATTCTCTTAGTTTAGATTTTTTATAAGAGAAATCATGTTCTAAAACATAAACATATGGTCATGAAATCATCGCATTGGTGACAACAAAAAAAATAAACTGTATGAACTAAATCGAATATAAAACTGAAACAAAAAAAAATTAAAAGCCACAAAAAGAGTTTATAAGGTCTCAATAATTAAAACTAACTAAAGTAAATTTAAAATTATGAAGAAGATGCAGAAGAAAGAGATGTTGTGGAGAACTATTGCTTTTAATGAAACTTAGTTTAGGTTTTAGGCAGACTCCCTTTACATATAAGAATTCAAAATTTTTCATTTTTTTAAATCAAATCTTTGGATTACATATTTGGTTAGAAAAATATATGATGTTGAATAAAAAAATAAAAATATGTGGGTTTAGTGACTTTAGTGTTACGACTATAGTATTTTGTATATTGCTGGTATGTTTAATTCAAATAATAACAAAAAAAGTATTGGTTTCTCGATTCGGTTTAGTTTTAAACCGATCCGAACCAAACCGTTTGGATTAGGAAAATCTTAAACCAAACTATTTAATAATAGATTTTGGTCTGGTTTGGTTTGGATCGGTTTCAGTTCGTTTGGTTCGGTTTGGTTCGATTTTTTTGCCCTCCTCAGTCCTCACAATTGCTTTTTCGGCTAGGGGTTCAAAACCAAGAGAGTATTTGTTACACTAGAAAGTTTTGGGACTTCTCTTTCTGTCCCCTCCTATGGAATTTGACAGCCTTCTTGTTGATCATCAAGCTCTTATTGGCTATAAATAAACTCAACATACTATCCATAACAATTTCACAAGCATAGATCAAGCTCTTATCACTCAAACAGATAAAACCATTCTTTTTGCAACTGCACAGAGAATATCATTCTTTTTTTTCAAAATGTGAATTCATTGCATAGAAATGGCATTGAAATCAAGAGTTTGGATCTAATTCTATTAGAACTAGCAAAAGCTATCTAAGAATACCCAAAAAGATAGAAAAAAAAAATCCTGAAATACAATGTTAGGCTTAATCTAATAAAAGACTGAGACTAAACCATGAAACATGGAGATCAAGATGACAGCAATTGACTCCCGTGTGACTCAGAGGATACTTTGATGCTGAAACGTGTAAAAAAGATATGAGGTCAAGGGAAAGATCAGGAGCGAATGAGATCACGGAGGAAATCTGATGTCTTAATAGGCGGAGGCGGTTAGGTGTCCCGACCGGCCATCACTCCATCAAGGGTCCACTCCCTAACAAACCAGAAGATTGAAAAGGATGAAGATGTTGGTCCAATCCGACAAGAGGAAGAGAAAGCGATAAAGAACGAGAGCTTGTGAACTGCAGGCGGTGGGTTGACTCCCTACATCGGCCACAGAGTTGGAGAGATTGATGCTTTCATATCGACAAAGAGGCAGCACCCTTCCTCCTGCGAGAGTTTGAAGAAGCGGTGCTGGAGCTCCAAACGAAGAAGGCGACACGCCTGACTACTGAACCAATACCGTACAAAGGGGAACGGACAGACCATGTCCTCAACGATCAAATTCTGTGGTAGACAGTGAACGAGACAGCACGACAGAGGAGTGTCACCGAGATTTTTTTGGCATGTAGATCTATAAACAGAGGTCCTCGACGGTTGCATTCGAGACCGCTTTTCTATGAAACAGAGGAGAAGCTTTGACCTTGCCGGAGGGAAACAAGCTGTGACGGATAAGAACAAGATGAGTGGAGACAAGGAGGAGGCAGCGATGCTCCCAGTCTGTCTCTGTCTGATTTGAGAACCAGATCAGACTGAGATCTGCCTTCACCCACCGGAGAAAGTGATACGACCGGAACCCTTCACCTTAGACCGTAGCAGATACCTCGCTTTTGCTCCAGAAGTAGACACAAACGCCTGTGTATTCGATTTTAGTCCTGTTAGAGGAGATACAAAGCATAGCCATTTCGAAATGACATGATGAGGAAGGTGAAGCATGGGAGGCGGAAACCGGTAGCAACCAAAGGGGGGTGACCGGCAGCGTGGGAGGCCACCGATCACTGGAAAAAATGTAGACATGGTTTAGCGAGAGAGTTAGGGATAGAAAAGTATGAGAGAGATTTGGTCTTTCTAGTATATGCAGTGTTCTGAAACCCGGACCCGCGGTTGAACCGGTAAACCTGGTGAGCCAGGATTAATCCGGTTTGAAACCAAAGATTTAAAAACCCATAAAAAACCCGGAAAACCCCACTAAAACCCGAAACCCTGTACCGATTGAACCGACGGTTGAACCATTAGATAAATTTTACTTTTTTTTTAAGTTTTAAATTAAGTTCTTAGATTCTGTTTTATTCTAAATTTCCAATTAAAAAGCTAGGTTTCTTTCAGTTTTATTGCTGTCTTCTTTTTCTTCAACTGTACTCTACTGATTCGGTATGTTCTTCCTTTTTTTTGCTTTTTGATTATTTTGTTTATCATAAATCTGTCTTAATATGTTTTACTGATTTATTTTTGTTAGACAATTTATTAATGATTTTATTTTGGGTTTATCTTGGATTTGAAGTTTAATTTTATTACTCACATTAGACATATTAATATTTATGAATTTTTAAGTCTTGATTTTTTTGTTAGATGTCATAAATCTTAACTTGTTACAATTTTTTAAAAATAATCTAAACTATTTTTAATATTTTGTATGTCAAATAAAAATATATAAACTAAAATTAAGTATTTTCTAAAATTTTTTAAACATAAAATATATACATATCCAAACAATTATTATATGTTTTATAAAAAATAGAAACTAATTAAATTTAGTTTCTATATATTTATTTTTATAAGTAATATAATATTATATTATAAAGCTAATTCATTTATCAACCCGCGGTTCACCCACGGTCGACCCGATGATCCGGTGATCCGGACGGTCTTTCGATTCAGTATCCGGGTCGGTTTTCAAAACATTTAGTATATGTTTAATATTCTGAGAACATCATTCTCACCATTTGGTTGCTCTATAACCGATTTGTTCATTTGATCTCATTTTTTACAAGTATACACTATTACATCTGTACATAATAATCGCTTACTAAATGATGCCAACAAAAAGATGAACAGAGTAAGTTAAAAAGAACAATAAATAAATAATCACCTTCTTGATAATATAAATATTGACCAAAAATGATTTTACAAGAAAACTACATCAATTCAAAGAACACAAAACACTATGGCATATTTTTTTTTTTTGAAAAAATCACTATGGCATATTTATATCTTAGTTTTATAGATACTGTTCCTTTTGGTATAAATCTTTATATTTCTGTAGAGGTCTACTCGGTTTTGATGCTACATATCAGATCAATCCGTTTTATCGTTTAAAACAGTTCAAATTTAATGTTGTTGACTTGTTCAAAAGAATGATCTAAATCAATGATGAACGCTAGCATAGTTTTTTTTAAAACAACGCTTAACACACTTTTTACATAGAATATTAGTTTGAGAAAAAAATGAATTAATCTTTTCATAACTCGAAAACTTCTCAGCACAGTACGTAAAAAAATCCTAATGTAACTAACACTCGAATGCTCGATACAGCTAAAATTTTAAGCTCGCAGATAAAAAAAAAGCTCAGAACAACATAATTAAATATTTTAATAAAATAGCATAGAGAAAGGAATTTTAGGTCTGATTGGCTGTCGAGGTAAGTAGCAGGATCAAAGGGATTTGATTCGAAAAATATGATTTTAAATAAAATCTTTAACAAATCAATAATTTGAGTAATATTAAATCATAGACGAGAAAAAATAGAGAAGAACTAGACAGAGTGTGATATAGTAAATGTACGTAGCAGGGGAAATGCATGTGCACACAATCTACATTAGATATTATCTCACATTAATTTTTAATAAATACCCTCTCCACTATGCTCTGTCCTTTTTGGTGTTATGCTCTCTCAATTACTCATCAAATCACTTCTAATCTCAACATAATCGGCTGTTTTGATACACTTCCCTGTCTCTAAGTTATTTCAATTATTCGGATCAGAATTATTTAATCTTATGCACATATATGTACGTTTTTTTTGAGCAACAATACGTATATAAGCATGTTATATCAACTTTTAAACATACGTACATATTCTTGTAAACTAACCGTTCGGATAAGATGGTCCGCATTTTCATAAACATACTTTTGTAACCCTAAACAATAACAAATTTGATAGTGTTAATCTTTCATTTAGGTCTTGATTGGTTTTGCCGCTACCATCCGCAGACGTTTGCGAGTGGTAGCGTTTCTTGGTGTTTTATAACTATCATAAAAATGTTGTAAACTGTTTAGATCGTTTCAAACATTTCAAAATTTAAAAGTTCGTTCCAACTAACATTTACGGTTGCAGGCGATTGCAGGAGGGTGAAAAAATATATATTTTACAAAAAACTATATAAATGTAGCAATAAATACATTTAACTAACTTTTTAAAATTGAAATAATTTTAATATATATATATATAAATATTTTTAAACTTAAAAAAAAAACATTTTGCAATGATTTTAGACATTATTATATAAACATATATATAAACCCACTAATAATTTTTTAAAATTTAATACTATGACTTATAAATAACTTTTTATAGTTACGAAAATAATATAATTTTTAATATTTATATATATATATATATATAAAGTGTTAATATTTTTAATTATTATTTACCTACTGTTATATTTAGTAGTCAACCAGTCATACTATCATGCAACCGCACTAATTTTTAATTGACATACTAGTCATGCAAATCACTTAATAACGCTTAAAACTGCAATCATCCGCATCTGTAAATTCGGTTTGGTTCAGTTTAAATTCGGTTTAGTTTGTGTTCAGTTTGGTTTAATTTTTTTCGTGTTGTTCAGTTCAATCTAGTTGATTTTTAGTTTTCTTTTATGAAAACATAATTCATAAAACAGAAAACAAGAGTCATCATTTGACACAAAATTGTCATTTTCTTCGTATTTAAACGTAAACATAAACATTGCAATAAAAATTTAGAAGATGTAATCTAATAATTTTATAATATAAACCATGATTTTTCGATTTTGATCATAGTGTTATTAGTGGTGTTTTTATTCGTTTTGAAGTAAAATATAATTATATATTAAATATCTTAAATTATAATATTTTAATATATTTAGTTAATTTAATTGAGTAAACGCTTCATTTTTTGGTTCGGTTTGGTTTAAAACAAAACCGAACCGAATCATTTGGTTTGATAAAAATAATTAACTAAAAATTGAAATATATAGTTTGGGTCAGTTTTAATTCACTTGGGTTTGTTCGTTTTTTTTTCCCACCTCTGGAGGTTATCGAATTAATATGTTTCAAGGTCATGCACATATTTTACCAAAAAGAAAGAGGTCATGCACATAAAAGAATACTCATCGTCAGCATTTGAACTAATACGTGTCTTGCAATTAGCGGTCTTTTAAAAAGTGACACCTCGTTGCTACATTTCTATATATTATGCTTCCCGCATAACCAATTAAGGCTAAGACATGTTCGAGGGATCACATGATTCACGACCTGGTGTATTAGTTTAAAAATTATTTCGATAAAATTTTGTAACCAGAAAAGGTGTATTAAGAGATTCACGACCTGGTGTATTAGTTTAAAAATTATTTCGATAAATTTTTGTAACCAGAAAAGGTGTATTAATTAGTTTTCTTTTGATCGTTACTGGGATAGAGGTTAAACATCCATTCATTTCCAGTTTTACTTATTTTAGTTTACAATTCATTAACAAACCTTGAAAGAAAACCTTGTAAATCTAAATAGTAGCGTTGGAAGAGGATGGACATGATTGTAATGGTTTTGTTTTGTTTTGTTTTGTTGGATTGTAATAGGATACAAAATTTAAATTTTCTGGAAATGATTGTAATGGTTTTGTTTTGTTTTGGTTGCTGAGTAATATTGCGGTAATTTGTTTTTAGTAAGCTCGTATCAAAAAAAAAAAAATCCAACATGGATTGGTGATATGTACTAACCAATAAATCTTGTTTTCGTGACGCAAAAATCAATTTGTAAATATATTTCCGGAAGCTACAAAAAAAATGTATGAATCTACATATATGAGTTCAGATCTAATAAATTCTTCTTATATAATATAATAAAATATCTACATTATTTAAACTGAAGTACCTTTTGGAATAGCTCTTACTTCAATATAATAATTATAAATGAGAAATTTGCCAAAACGGAACAAAAAACAGCATTGTTGACGCATTTGTGCTTCGCTGATGATTTGATGGTGTTTGTGGATGGGCAGAGAAGATCTATTGAGGGTATTATCAGGATTTTCGACGATTCGCAGCAATCTGGTTTAAAAATCAGTATTGAGAAATCCACAATATATCTCGCTGGCTGCACGGGCCAAAGTCGGAAGACTTACTCTCGATTTCCTTTTGCCACTGGTCAACTACCGTACGGTACCTCGGTCTTCCTCTTATGACTAAGCGAATGACGAAGCAGACTTTATGCCACTCATTGAAAGAATAAAGCAAAAATGAGGTCGTGGACAGTTAAGCATCTATCATATGCAGGCGCCTTCAACTCTTAAAGTCGGTAATAGCAGGCATAACTTCCTTTTGGATAACTGCCTATAGACTACCAAAAGCATGTGTGGAAAAGATACATGGTCTATGCTCTGCTTTCCTGTGGTCAGGACCAGATCTAAACACACACAAGGCAAAAGTCTCATGGACGGAAGTATGTAAGCCAAAGCAGAGGGAGGTTTGGGCATCAAATCTTTGCACGGCCAACACAGTATGCTGTCTTAAGTTGATATGGAGGATTTTGTCGGACAGAGGTCTCTTTGGGTAAAATGGATAAACAAGGTGAACTTTAGAAAGGAGACATATTGGACGATAAAAGGTACAACGACAATGGGGTCTTGGATGTGGAGAAAGCTACTGAAATATCGAGACATAGCAAAACAGTTCTTGAGGGTAGAGGTGGGGAATGGAGAGCGATATCATTCTGGTATGATCACTGGTCGAGCAGGGGCGTTTATTTGATTTATTGGGCTGCGAGGTTTCATAGATCTCGAATTAATAAACATGCAACTCTGGCTGAAGTCATGACTAACCGTCGGCAGCGAAGGCACGAGTAGCAAGTTTAAATGACATCGAGGAAGAGATAGCAAAGCTCTCTCTCTTACGCAACCCAGAATCTATTGACAGAGGCCTTTGGAAAAAAGCAGAAGACAAGTTCCATGGAAAGTTCACTGCAAGGACAACATGGAACCTCATTCGAGAGATACACCCGCAGCAAGACTGGTATACAGGAATCTGGTTTCGCAAAGCAACTCCAAAATACTCATTCATCACATGGTTGGCAGTGCGCAATCGTCTTACAACGGGAGACAGAACAAAACATTGGGACACAGGCGCCTCAACATGTGTTCTATGTTCTAATGCTGAGGAGTCACGGTCTCATCTATTCTTCGAGTGCGAATACACTGGGGATATATGGCACAACCTCACCTCTCTGTTGCTCAACTCAGACTTCACCACATCCTGGGACAGTCTTCTTCAGCTTATAAGTAATCGGAACATGACCAAACATAAGCTCTTTCTGTTACGGTACTCCTTCCAAACCACTGTTTATCATGTATGGAAGGAAAGAAATAACAGGAAGCATGAGGAATCTCCTAAACCGACAACAACTCTGATTCAAAACATTGATAAGGAGGTGCGAAACAAGCTTTGCGCACTCAGGAAAGAGGGGGACCACAGCTACGACCTTGGGCTTACCGAATGGTTTGCCTCAAGACCGACAGCCTAAACCCAGGAAGACAATGCTAATCATTTGATCTTCTATTTTCTCCAAAACATTAGCTCCTTGTTGTACAGAAAACGATTTTTTTGGGTTTGAATTAATTTTACATTCTATTCAAAAAAAAAAAAAAAAATAAAATTATTTTTGTCCATTTTGTATTATTTTTACTCTTTCTATTTCTGAAAATTAATGAAATAAATAGTTTTATGAAACAAAAAATTTATTAAAAATATAAACAATTAATAAAACACCCATATACACAAGCTGGTAATTTTTTTTTTGTTCGAAAACTTGATAAATAAATTTTTTAAAATACCTTCTACAAAAAGTAGATTGCGTCTTCTACGAAAAATGAATTAGTAGAAAATGAATTCCAGAATAAACATGTTCATCTACTTTTTTTTACAACGCGCATTCTACTTTTTATTAAATTTCTAAATAAGTGGAATTCGAATTCTACTAAAGATAAAGATAGTCACTTTTCTTCCGAATAAAGGTTCTACTTTTATTAAGTATTCTAATGTTTCGGGAATGCAAAATCTACAATTTACTCTAACGTCTACCTGAGTTAGAAATTGCATTCAGAATTTATGTCATTGTTCTAAACTAAGTAGAAGACGCCTTCTAAGGATAAGAAAATCTGATTTTTTTGCAAAAAATAATGAAATTTCAGTTAAAGAAATATTTTAAAAATCTGCTAAAAATATTCTAACTTCCTAAAATGTGTTTTGATCGATTTTGCTTGTGAAAAAACAAAAAAAAAACTTTAAATATATTTTACTTTTTATCAATGTATTTATTTATACAATAATTTGGAATTCAATTGTTTATATCAAAATTTACAGATTAATATAAAAACGTTAACTAAATTATTTGTATTAATTTTTATCAATATGTTCTAAAGTGTCGACTTAAAATTATATATATATATATATTAATTAAATTTTGTTTTTAATTCATTTTTCAATATTTAAGTACTTTTAAAATTTATTAATTTGATTAATCAAGGATTAGTTTTGGGATTATGAAAAAATATACTAAAAGGACAACTTAAAGATGGTATTATACCAAAGGGACAACCATATTGAATTTTTGTTCCGTTTTGAAAATTTTCCCATTATAAATTGTGCCACTAACTTAATAATTATTAATTAAATTACTATAAACTATTTATTTTTATTAGATTATTCTCTAACCAAACTTACCATTATTCTCTAACTGATATATTTTCTAATCAAATTTTACAATAAAATTAAACAGATTTATTTAAAATATGACACACAAGCTTTAAATATTATATATTTATGTATATTATTGTTTCATTTCATATACAAAATATATTATATATTTATGTATATTATTATTTCATTTCATATAAAAAATATAATTTTTTATTAAAAAAATAAATTTAGTTTTAGATATATATGTTAAATAATTTGACAATTAATATTATTCACATATATATATGAATTACAAGAATACAATAACTAAATTTCAATTAATATTTCAATTTTGCTTATAAAAAACTTGGAGAAATATATATCTATTTTATTAAAAAGGAAATGAATTTTATTTGACATAAATATTTTATTTTGGAAGATAGATTTATTAATAGACATGAAATACTAATTGGTGTTTTAATTTATATATAAATACATAAAAATGGTTAATGTAATCAAAAATTTGTAACTGACAAATATGTTATACTAGTGGTATTCCGGCGCTACGCGCCGGGTTCGTATGTTATATTCTTACATAAATCTATAATTTATTATATGCACTTGGTAAACAAAATATGTTAAAAATATGAAAATGAAAATATGTTAAAAATGATATTATCTTTTTTATAGTGGTTAGCAACCGTAGTGTATTACTTTGTTTGAAGTTGTTTAGTTCAAAGTGGAATAGTATAAGTGGCTGTCACTAATCAATTTAATAAAAGTACAGTAAGAAACTGATAGTCGTAACAAAGTTAATTTAGTTGGAATTTAAACATAAAACAAAGTTGATGTTTTATTTAGAAAACATACTTATATTATTAATTATTAAAATAATTATGAAGTATCAAACTTGTACTGATATATTTAGTTTAAATAATAGAAAGATAAAATAAGTCTCAAATTTTATAAACTTTATAAAAAAATAAAGATGAAGTGTCAATCTTTGGTAAAATAATTGGTGAGTATCTAATATATATGTTCTACACCCAAGGCAGCCATATTTTTTTATCAAGGAGTATTGCGAGCCCTTCAAATACACTGATTCAAACAATTAATACCATGCAGTTACGAAGACTTCCATTATTATTCATGTCCAAACATTAAGATTACAGTTATATTAAATTGAGAAAGTTCATAAAAAGTAAGATATTTGAGATATACCTTTGAATTTTTAAGTTAGCCATATTGCGGTGAGTGCTTTGGTTCTATTTGTTGAAAATAGTTTTAATACCCAAAATTTTCTTATGATACCTGCAAACCAAAAGAAGTAAGCTGCTATTATGCTGGATTTTGTTAAGTTATTATATTGACTGGCTGTAAAACTTTAAAAAGAAAAACGAACCTGGCAAATCGTCTTTGTGTAGGCTAATGACATGAAGAGGTCGTAATTTTGGTACCTAGAACTCTCCATCAAGATCGGGTGTGTCGTCTCTTCTAGGTCAACAAACAGAGTCTGCTTTGTGAATAAGATGGCATTAGGGGCGTCATCATATGTGAAGTTAGGGTTGCTCCTGGTTTCATCATAAATACTAAAGTCATAGACTGAGCTTTCTTTCAAGAGATGTTTGAAGGTGTTAAGCATGTGAAAGTTGATTGACGCATGTAGGGACACCACCTGAGAAAGGGGATGACCCGTAAGAAAACTACTACTTTAAAAGCAAACGATCATTAATTGGTAAACTGAAATAAGAAACCTGTGTATCTTCCCATTAATCAACAACATATTAACCCCAACATCTCACCCTTTTCTTAACATTTCAAGCTTGCCAAAATTGTTGTAGCCTAGTCTGAACAACATCTCTATACCGGTTTGTCTTCAACTCCGAACAATGAAATTGGGAATTCAACATGATTTGAATTGGAAAAAGTAAAGGGATTCTCGTCCGAGCTCTCACACCGTCTATGCATAGCCGATGAAGCTGAGAAGACAGGAACTAAAGAAGTTTTCAATAGGAGAGAGTGGGAAGAGTGGAATTTCTGGATTAATTATATGAACGGTTACGTCGATTGCGTTAAAGAAGGAGAATCGTAGAGACTCTATACTCCATCGTCAACATCAAATACAAAGAAATCCTATAAACTAGTGTTTTGAAACCCGACCCGAAGACTGAACCGAACGACTCATTGGGTCAACCGCGGATTAATAAATGAATGAATTTTATTATATAATAATATATTAGCTATGAAAATAAATATATAAAAACTAAAGTTAATATTTTTAAATGTTTTTAAAACATAAAATAATAGTTTGGATATGTATCTATTTTATGTTTAAGAACATTTAGAAAATACTTAACTTTAGTTTCTATATTTTTATTTTCATTTGACACAAAATATTAAGAAATAGTTTATACTATTTTAAAAAAAATTGTAACATAAGAGTTATGACATTTAAAAAAATCAAGACATGAAATTCATAAATATATATGTCTAATGTGAATAATAAATTTGTAATTCGCCAGGTTCTTCTTCTTTAACAATCCAAAACTCTGTTTTTGTAATCCACATGATCATATGATCCTATTCTTTTAATTGGAAATATATTAAACAAATTTAAAAACATAACTATTTTTTTTAAGTAAAAATGTAAAACTATCTGTTGGTTCAACCAGTGTTGCAACTGGTATCGGGTTTCGGGCTTTATTGAATTTTTGTGGGTTTTTGCAGATTTTTAAATTTTAGGCCAAACCCGATTTATATTGGGTCACCGGATTTACCGGTTCAACCGCAGATCCGGGTCAGGTTCAAAACACTGTTGTAAACGTTTGGGCTTGTATGAGGAAAAAATTAAAAATCTAATGTCTTTCACAATTAACATCAAAACCCATTAAATATAGATTGAAAAAAAATATTATTAAAAAGAGAGTGCCACATGGCATTTTTTCCCCCAAGGAGAAAAAAAACTCTCCTTTATTATTATAGAAGATAACATATCACTTTGATAGGCTTAGTATCCACCCATAACATCAGTAACCAATAAACTACATACAATTAAATATCGTCGATTCATCATAAATGTTATATATTATCAATCGAAAACAAACATTCATATGGATGCATGTATGTGTAACCATTACATTTTGTGTTGTAAAGAATTTCATATATTTGTTCTATCAAAATAAAAATTTGTGCGGATGCACGGATCAAGCTCTAGTCTATCTTATTAACGTTACACTTTTTTAAAAATTTCGGTTTTGTTACTCAAAAGATAAGAAAGAGATTAATCATTATTTTACGTTACTTAAAGGTTTTTAGAAAGATTCTTTAACCTGGAGATACTTTTAGAAGCTAAAAAGAAGATTTATTGAAAATAAGAATCGTTTTTGTTGCTCGTACGACAAAGAAAAATAAGATTCGTTTTCCGTTACCTAATAAATTTTTGAAAATTTTAAAGGTTTTAATATTGGTGGCAGTCGATTCTCTCTATAAGATCTAAGGGTGTTTAATTCAAATTTTAATGGGGTGTATTCAATCTAATATTTAAGGTGATTTGATTTTTAATAGGATTTTAAATGATTTTAATAAGTTGCATAGATTTAGGTGATTTTTGTTAAAGCACTCTAGAATATCACCTAAAACCATGAGATTTTGAATTTTATTTTATTTTTAACTAAGAAAATCCATCCAAACACCATAAAATCACCAAAAACTTTAAAAATCCATAACTTAAATATGTTCAATAACAGTGGATTTCAGAGTACTTTACGAAATGTCAAGTTCAATAACATTAGATTTTAAATGAGTTTTTAAAATTCATGTTTAAATAACAGTGAATTTGTCATTTTAATACAAGTCACCTAAAACTCTCAGTTAAATACAACTCCCTTAGTCTCGTTTTTGTTTGTATTTTTGAATTTTTGATATACACAAATTAATGACCGTACTAAAATACAGATCTAATAAAATCTATGTGTATCATGTAATTAATATATTTAAATCATTTACATTATACAGTTTTTGGTAAAATTACAATATACAGTTTTGTATAGTTGAGATATTTAATTTGTTGCACAAACGAAAAGATAGAAAAAAAAACACTATTTAATACTTCTTCCGGTTTGTAAATGTCATTGTACATATTTTTTGTTACACAAAGAAAGCTATTTTGAAATTCCACAGCCTTTTTAAAGTATACTTACTTTAAATTTTGTATTGATTGTAAAAATACTAGATTTGATTTTATAAGTACATTTACTTATTTCAAAGGCTAGTAGCTGAATAAATGTAATTATTAAAAACATAACTCAATTTACAATTTTTAAAATGTGTGTGATGAAAATAAAAAAAGACACTCCTGATAAAACAAAAAGGTATTTTAGAGATTTTAAACTATTTGCTATTGTTCGTAGTCGATCGGTTTATAAGATCTACTGGTGCTCAATTATATTTTTGACCTGGTTTTGGTATTATTTTGGCTTTTTCAAATTATAAAAACAATTACCATGTTAAACTATATTTTGTATTGTTCGACTTAGATTGATTAATCATATGATTTTTACTTGCCCTCCAGCGGTGCAATGCTGGGCTCTTTCAATGATTCCTTCTGCTCCGGGAATTTTTCCTTCAGAAAACCTTTACACCAATATAGATTACCTCCTCTCAAGAACCAGCTCTGGTGGAAATATGGAGGAATTGACCAGGGTCTTTCCTTGGATTATTTGGTATATTTGGAAAGCTCGGAATGAAAAGCTGTTTAATGGACGTGAGTTCTCACCGCGGGACACTCTTGATCTGGCGGCACGAGAATGCAATGCATGGTTCCTGGCGAACGAAGAAATCGAACCAGGTGAAAGCATCTCCGAATGCACAACAACGAACTTTCAGGAATTACCTACATTCATATGCAGGGTAGATGGATCGTGGAAGAACGATGAAACCACGAGTGGATTAGGCTGGGTCTTACAGTTACAAGACGGATCAATTGATCTTCTTGGACTTCAAGGATGCCATAAGCAACTCTCGCCACTACATACTGAACTAAAGAGTTTGGTATGGGCTCTGAAATGTTTATCTCGCCACTAGCGATACTGCAATTATTTTATTACCGACTCTCAAGAATTAGTTAAAATGATAGCTAATCCCGAAGACTGGCCAGCTTTTGCAGCTGACCTTAATGAGTTCAAAACTCTATGGGCGTCCTACCAAGACGGACAAGTAGTCTACAAGGACAGATCCAGTAATATCCAAGCAGACTTCCTGGCAAAACAAGCTCGAACAAGGAAGCGTGTTTTCTCATATGTCAACACGGGGATGCCACACTGGATTGATATTCGCAATTCGGCTTTTGCCGATTCGTACTAAGATTTATCTTTGTATCTCAGTGACAAAAAAAAAAAAAAAAAGATTGGTTCATTTTGGTCTTTAGTTTATTTAAGTTTTAACCAAAATTATTAAATATATTTATTTATTTTTCCTAAACAAAACAAAAAATAGTATATCCAGTTATAAGTCTGATTCACTAATATAGCAAAGTTTAATGTTTTTAATTATAAGTAGAATACTATTGATATAAAAATAATTATTGAACATAAGGTTTTTAAAAATTTCAATTATTTCGTTAACAAATAAAAACAAGAGTTTTTCCCAGAACATAAAACAAGAGTTTTTCCCAGAACATAAAACAAGAGTTTTTCCCAGAACATAAAACAAGAGTATCAGTGTATTTAATATTACTAAATACATAATTTAGGAAAATTAAATTCTCAACACAAAAAATAGTATATCCAGTTATAAGTCTGATTCACTAATATAGCAAAGTTTAATGTTTTTAATTATAAGTAGAATACTATTGATATAAAAATAATTATTGAACATAAGGTTTTTAAAATTTCAATTATTTCGTTAACAAATAAAAACAAGAGTATCAGTGTATTTAATATTACTAAATACATAATTTAGGAAAATTAAATTCTCAACACAAAAAATAGTATATCCAGTTATAAGTCTGATTCACTAATATAGCAAAGTTTAATGTTTTTAATTATAAGTAGAATACTATTGATATAAAAATAATTATTGAACATAAGGTTTTTAAAATTTCAATTATTTCGTTAACAAATAAAAACAAGAGTTTTTCCCAGAACATAAAACAAGAGTTTTTCCCAGAACATAAAACAAGAGTATCAGTGTATTTAATATTACTAAATACATAATTTAGGAAAATTAAATTCTCAACACAAAAAATAGTATATCCAGTTATAAGTCTGATTCACTAATATAGCAAAGTTTAATGTTTTTAATTATAAGTAGAATACTATTGATATAAAAATAATTATTGAACATAAGGTTTTTAAAATTTCAATTATTTCGTTAACAAATAAAAACAAGAGTATCAGTGTATTTAATATTACTAAATACATAATTTAGGAAAATTAAATTCTCAACACAAAAAATAGTATATCCAGTTATAAGTCTGATTCACTAATATAGCAAAGTTTAATGTTTTTAATTATAAGTAGAATACTATTGATATAAAAATAATTATTGAACATAAGGTTTTTAAAATTTCAATTATTTCGTTAACAAATAAAAACAAGAGTTTTTCCCAGAACATAAAACAAGAGTATCAGTGTATTTAATATTACTAAATACATAATTTAGGAAAATTAAATTCTCAACACAAAAAATAGTATATCCAGTTATAAGTCTGATTCACTAATATAGCAAAGTTTAATGTTTTTAATTATAAGTAGAATACTATTGATATAAAAATAATTATTGAACATAAGGTTTTTAAAATTTCAATTATTTCGTTAACAAATAAAAACAAGAGTATCAGTGTATTTAATATTACTAAATACATAATTTAGGAAAATTAAATTCTCAACACAAAAAATAGTATATCCAGTTATAAGTCTGATTCACTAATATAGCAAAGTTTAATGTTTTTAATTATAAGTAGAATACTATTGATATAAAAATAATTATTGAACATAAGGTTTTTAAAATTTCAATTATTTCGTTAACAAATAAAAACAAGAGTTTTTCCCAGAACATAAAACAAGAGTATCAGTGTATTTAATATTACTAAATACATAATTTAGGAAAATTAAATTCTCAACACAAAAAATAGTATATCCAGTTATAAGTCTGATTCACTAATATAGCAAAGTTTAATGTTTTTAATTATAAGTAGAATACTATTGATATAAAAATAATTATTGAACATAAGGTTTTTAAAATTTCAATTATTTCGTTAACAAATAAAAACAAGAGTTTTTCCCAGAACATAAAACAAGAGTTTTTCCCAGAACATAAAACAAGAGTTTTTCCCAGAACATAAAACAAGAGTTTTTCCCAGAACATAAAACAAGAGTTTTTCCCAGAACATAAAACAAGAGTTTTTCCCAGAACATAAAACAAGAGTTTTTCCCAGAACATAAAACAAGAGTTTTTCCCAGAACATAAAACAAGAGTATCAGTGTATTTAATATTACTAAATACATAATTTAGGAAAATTAAATTCTCAACACAAAAAATAGTAGTTCATATAAAATTTACGAAAAATTTAAAAAGAAAATAGATTTTGTTTTATATAATTAGTAGAATAAAATTTATATTAAATTATATTTTTATAATATTTTAAAATTTATATTATGATGTAATACAAAATGACTCCTTATATTTCCACAATAATGATACTTAACTTCGAAAAACCTACAAATTTAACACTGTTTTTTTTTTTCCTTTTGCCATTTGAAATAAACGGGTATTTAAGGAAGAAAAGCTTTTGTTTTACTTCACACTGGTTTTGAGCTAGTACTTTGCTGATTTATCGAATATATACAATTAACAGAAAAATCAAAACTTAAATTGTGTTAACAAAGACTATACCTACGAAAAGCTATTATACATCCTCAGTTGTAATATGAAATAATATTGTATAAAGTCTGATTTAGGTATAATTAATTTTGAATTTCTTAATTAATTAAACAGAATAACTATTTAAGCAAAAATTAAAACAAAATAACTAGAACCAAGACAGAGAGAGCTGGACAATTAGATCGAATCAACATCAAATTTTGTTTGCAAGTCATCCAAAAGCAAGAAATAGGCTAACAACTCTGGAAAATGATGATGGCATACCTTTCTTCGAGGAAGACCAAATCTCAGCACTAGTTTGTTCCTACTATGACAAACTCTTCATTGCAAACCAAAGAGAGGAAAACAACTCAACGGTTTTTCAAGCCCTCAAACCATGTGTAACTCGGAATGGAATGAGACACTCACCAGAGATCCATCACCAACAGAGATAAAGGAGGCACTCTTGGCAATCCATGCAGACAAGGCTCCAGGTCCCGATGGTTTCTCCACGAGCTTCTTTCACTCAAACTGGGAGACAATTGGCCCTTCTATTATCAAGGAAATCGAAGGCTTCTTCTCCACGGGAATAATGTCACCTACATTGAATGAAACTCATGTGAGGTTAATTCCCAAGACTCTAACTGCCAAAAAATTGGATGAATACAAACTTATAGCTCTGTGCAACGTGTACTATAAGATCATCTCAAAGCTTCTCTCCTTGCGCCTGAAACCCATCCTTTTCTCTATTATCTCGGAAAACCAATCGGCCTTCATTCCTGGACGCGCAATAACATAATGTTTTAATCACACACGAGGTTCTACAATTTCTCAAGACTTCTCAAGCTCAAAAACAGTGTGCTATGGCAGTCAAGATGGATATGTCTAAAGCCTATGATAGAGTAGAGTGGGACTTCCTAGCTCTAGTGATGAAACGATTAGGTTTTCATGACAAGTGGATTAACTGGATTTTGCAGTGTATCACATCAGTGTCTTACTCCTATCTCATAAATGACTCAGTCTATGGAGCTGTAAGACCTCACTGTGGCATTAGGCAAGGAGACCCGATCTCGCCATACTTGTTTATCCTTTGTGGGGAAGTCCTCTCAGGCTTGTGTTGGAAAGCAAAGCTGGAAGGGTCGATGAGAGAGATTCAAGTTGCTAGAGGCAGTCCCCGCGTTAACCATCTGATGTTTGCCGATGACACTATGATGTTTTGCAACTCATCTGCGAAATGCTGTCTCTCCCTGCTCCAGATCCTGAGTGATTATGAAAAAGTCTCAGGTCAAAAAGTCAACATAGCTAAATCCTCAATCACTTTCTTTTCAAACCCCTCTAGGAAAGCGACAACAAAAGACTTATTGGGAATTCAGAAAGAGGGAGGAGTGGGGAAGTATCTAGGACTACCTGAGCATTTTGGAAGAAAAAAGAAAGACTTATTTACCTCTATAGTGGATAGGATCCGACAAAGAGCCTCAAACTGGTCGATACGCTTCCTCTCGAGAGCAGGCAAGCTCACCATGCTCAAAGTTGTTCTTACCGCTATTCCAACTTACGCAATGTCATGCTTCCTGTTTCCTCTAAGCCTATGCAGCAGAATCCAATCCTCTTTAATTCGCTTCTGGTGGGACAAAGCCCTTGACAAGAAAAACAGGTATTGGGTAGTCTGGGGAAAACTCACAAAACCAAAAAAAGCAGGGGGACTTGGTTTGAGGGACATTCAACTCTTTAATCAGGCTTTATTGGCAAAGATTGCATGGAGAATATTATCATCACCAAGCTGTTTACATGCTAGGGTGCTTACCGGTAAATATTGCCACAAGAAAATCTTTCTTGATGCTCATGTACCAGCTGTCTGCTCTCACGGGTGGAGGAGCATTCTTCATGGCAGAGAACTACTCCATGAAAACCTAGGCAAAGCAATAGGCAACGGTCAAAATATAAGAATTTGGAAGGACTCATGGATTTCACTCAACTCCCCTCTAAAACCTACAAATTTAACACTGTTTTTTTTTCCTTTGCCATTTGAAATAAACGGGTATTTAAGGAAGAAAAGCTTTTGTTTTTACTTCACACTGGTTTTGAGCTAGTACTTTGCTGATTTATCGAATATATACAATTAACAGAAAAAATCAAAAACTTAAATTGTGTTAACAAAGACTATACCTACGAAAAGCTATTATACATCCTCAGTTGTAATATGAAATAATATTGTATAAAGTCTGATTTAGGTATAATTAATTTTGAATTTCTTAATTAATTAAACAGAATAACTATTTAAGCAAAAAATTAAAACAAAATAACTAGAACCAAGACAGAGAGAGAGCTGGACAATTAGATCGAATCAACATCAAATTTTGTTTGCAAGTCATCCAAAAGCAAGAAATAACTAAGAATATTTAAGCTAATCATTTATACAGTATTATTGTATTTCACAATCATTGTAATTAATATAATTGTTAATTAATTAATTGGAAAATGAAATAAAAGAGCGTAGGAAAATCAAAATAAGGGCATAAAATCTATACATGTAACGTAATGTATTTGTGTGTGTGGCGTATCTATTGAAATCTGGACACAATCTGATCCAGCGATGCATTTGTTATTACACGTATATATATTTTCAAAATATAAACTTAAAACAAAGATCAATTAAGAAATGATTATATAAAAGACTAACAATTCACCATCAAAGAGATCTCTCTGATTCCTTAGCATCAAAGCCAACTAAACAACAAAAATCAATTTCTCTATCTCTCTAGAGAAGACTTTCTCTCTCTAGTTCTTGATTTTCTGGTGTACCCAAGAACGAAGATTAAAATTAAATCTGATAAAAAACATGGCAACTAATTTCTTTGGTAGGCCAAACATGAGAGGATCTTCGCCATCTTCAACGTCTCCAACATCGTCTTCTTCATCTCCGGCGACCAGAAGAGGGAAGAAGAATGGTTCCGAGAAGCCAAAGCAGCCACAAAGAGGTCTCGGAGTAGCGCAACTGGAGAAAATTAGATTACATGGCGAGATGAGTTGCAACAATTATAATCCGTCTTTGTATCCTCAGGTAACATTTTACATGCATACATACAATAACTTTATAAACTTGGCAGAGTTGATCGAGGTATGTATGTGTAACATACTGGTGTATACTGTGTCATGGTCTGGATTTAAATCTGGTCGTGTGTGAGACGACCAAAAAGAAATCGGTAAAAGTTCGTAGGTTATCTCTTTCTGTTCATCGGATTCTTATCGGATCTCTTTTAGGAATCCGACCAACTTTGATAAACTGTCCCGTGAACTTTAGTGATTAAATGAAATTTAAAGAGGTTTTAGTTTCTTTTCTTGTCGTATATATTAAGGATTTCACCGAATTGCTTTTAGATCTAACAAAAATTAAGAGGAAAGATTACAAAACGTATATATCTTTCCTTTTCTAGTCCCAAAACTCATGTTCGATAAGTTGAGAAATCATTTATCTATCAATTATACTATATCGATTATACGTAAATATAGTAGCAATTATGACTGTAAATTCAGTTTTATCCTTTGGAAATCAGCCGTATGTTGTGACACAAAAAAAAAAGAATTCTCGAGAGCACTGCTCTCATTTCGTAAAAGTATACTTAAAGAAAATCACATGTTATAGATGAAATTGTAATAGTTTTGTATCATTTGTGCATCTAATTCGATTTCTTTCATGAGTATGGTTTGGATATCAATTAGACCGTCATATGTGAATGTAAATGTATAGGATAATGTGAGGATGCAAGGAGAATATTCACCCATACCATCATCATCACCATCCTTTACATATGCATCATCATCATCGACTCCTTATGGCTTCTATCCAGATATGATGGTATATATTTACCTTTAATGCTCAATTTGTGTGCGATTTATACATATGATATTGTGTGTGTGCGTGTGTGTGTTTATAAAGAAAAATATTATTTGGATTCCTATTCTAATTTGATCTGGTTAATTATTTTTGGATTCCTATTCTAATTTGATCTGGTTAATTGTTTAGTTTCTATTGTAAATTTAACATATGAAATCATCTAAAAGATTGGATCAATCATGTTTTCAACATAAGAAAACTCTTTTCAGGAAATCATTAAACAACAAAATGAATCACATATTAATTTTTTTTTTTTTGCTGTTATTGGCAGATGGGTGTACATAGAGATCAGTACGAAAGAGCAACCATGAGGTACATATAAAATAAATATCAGGCTTGTGAAAATGAGATTCCAGTCGGTGTATTAGATATTTCGTTTGGTCCTAAAATTAACGACCTTTTATTTTTATTTGTTCAAAACAGTTGGAACCCAAGCTACGGCATCTTAGAGAGCCAACATTCTTTGGAACCAAACATCACCAGACATTTTTTACACGAGGTTCTTATTCTACACATCACACATATATACACATGATAACATTTTCAATAATCACATGATTATTAGAAAGAGATTTCCGTCGGTGTGTAGATCACATACACATTTTAACATTTTCATTTTCATTGATCACATGACTTATCCTAGTTTAGTGTAACCATGGTTCAGTGTGTAGTTATAACATGGTCAAATATAACTGCAAACGATTTGCATCCAAGAGAACTAATCCAATGTTGTCTTTTTGTTTTGTCTTGAAATAGGATCCAAGTTTTACAAGGCGAAGCAAATCGTTGGGATCAGGAAACCAAAACTCGGGATCGAATGACAATCAAGAGCTAGATTTGGAGTTGAGATTGTCCATTTGATCATTTGTAATAGTTTGATCTGCATGAAACTTGAAAAAGTCTCGCATTGTGATTATGCTGAAAATAAAATCGAAGCAACAACATCTGATTAGTTTCGATTTAAGGGTATAACTTATTTTCTTCGTAGGATTGTTTGACCGTTTCTGTCGAAAAATGTTTAAAGAATGGAAATCGTTTGTAAATTTTAAGGAATATAAGAAGTTAGATTATAAACAATTCATGGTAAATTCTCTAGAATGAACATGTTAAACTCTGTACGTACTTGTGACAAAGAGACAAAAATGCAGTATATAATATATATCGCATCCATTTTCATTAACATTTACTTCATTGCCATTCTTCTTATAAGAATTTGTGTATCTTATATCTTAAAGGTTATAAATTATTTTTGTATAAAGCAATAACAAAATATTCCATTTAGCTTGGGAGAAGAACAACAGAAGGACAGCGTGGGACTATATGGGATATAATAGAATTTCTTATGTTTTGTAAGATTTAAAATTTACAAAAAAAAAAAAATTATTTGCTTTACATCATCTAACAAACAAAAATATACTTAGAGTATAATGCAAAAGTTTATTATAATGCAGCAACATATTTTTTATGGAGTTAAGGATATTACAAGAGAGAGAGAGAGAGAGCAATCAGTTGGTAGCTTGTAATCGACAACTCCTGAGTTTTTTTTTGTTACAGCAACATGTTTTATTGCTATACAGAATCCCACAGGAAACCCTAAATGGTTACTTCATTCAAGTTCAATATCTACTTTAATTTTCGTATATGAGAGGTGAACAAGTGAGTCAAACCGCTTTGGTAAGCTAAATAGGATCTTAATAACTTGATTTACATTACTTACATCTCTATACTATTTTTGAAAAGTTACTTTAACTTTTATGTGTCGCATTCACATTAACTCTTACGATAGTTTATTACATTGATACTTTTAATGAATTTATTTTATTAATATAATTAAAACATTATTAATATTTTATTTTCTTATTTTATTTTTATCAACAAATTATTTTTGTAACTATATTGTTATCAAAAACAAACTTTACATAAAAGGCAATATCTATTAGTATTTTATATTATTAATAAATAAATTTAGACACATTTTCATCAAAAAGAAACTTTATATAAAAAATATATATTTAATATAAAAATAAAATAATCTTATATATTTGAAACAAGTGATTTAAAACGAATTTTCCCTTTATATAAATTTAAATATTTACTATTGTTTCATATTTAAAAAAAAAGTTTGAGTTAGTTAAATTAATTTGCTTAAGATATTAAAAATCAAAATCTCATTTTCATAAAACTATGTGGTTATACTTTTGATAATTTCACAATTTTCTATTTCTTCAAAAATCTTCTCACAATTTTATGCAATTTTCTTTTTACGTTATAAATTCTTAATTTTAATACTATTTGAATGTCCCCAAAATATATATAAATAAATAACTGATTCTCCTATATCTAAACTATCATACTATCATCTATATAAAATTCTTTATTCATGAAAAACGGTTTCTTTCTTCGCAAGAAAACAACTCTCATAATTTCCATCAAAGAAATTCATTTATTTGGATACATGCATAATCAAAGTGCACATCATGAGGCTTTGTAGAAAATATCTCAGAGAAGTTATTTCTATTAAGATAGTTTTGATTGATGATGAGATCATTTTAAAACGCATATTTATCAACTTCTGCTAATTTTACCGTTATAAAAATTAATGTTTTTGTTCTTTAATTCTATAACGTCTAATTTATATTCTCATTATTTTATTGAAGAATTCTATTTATGCAATAATTTAAATTGATGACTTGGTTAAGAAATTCGAGAATAAGTTGATAGAAGATGAATAAAAATAATTGACACATTTAAGCTCAGTTCTTACATTGGTAATTTTAGAATTTTAGAAATAAGTATCATGGCCAATTTGAATATTTTGCAAAATATATAAAATTGCAACTAAACAACTTATAAATATTTTTTAAATAACATTAAAATAAATAAAACTAAAACTAATAAAATTTTACACAAATTATTATACTTTGGTCTTTTAAAATGTTCATGTCTGCATGTGCACGGATGAGTCACCAATTTATATTTAAATTTGCAAAATCATCAACCAGTTTCAGAAAAACTTCAAGATTCTAAGCTTTTGTGTACTTCCATCTTAAAACTTGCAAATCTTTACTTCAAGTAAATACGGTTGGATAGAGATCATCATACCCTAGAGAATTAGTTTCTTTCATCACCTTTTATAAGATCATATTACTGAGACAAGAGAATATGCTCACATGGATTTGGTCAAATGGTATGCGAGAACCTGGGATCAAACCTCATTTGAAACAAAATCACAACTGAGAAGTTTGGGCTTCGACTTTGGTCAATGCAGTTTACTTGGTAGTCTAGTAATAGAAGATCCAGCTACCCTATGGCATTTAATCAGAAAGCATTCCAAACTCGGATTAGACAATATGGTGATCATTCGAGGAAGAACATACTCCGTAGCATTAAGTGGGTTCCTATCGAGACTGGACGGATCAGTCGATAAATCATATCAACAAAAAAAGGCAAAAGCATATCAAGTTCTTTACTCTCTTGGATTTGCCTTCTCAGTGGGTCTACTAGAGAATTTCTAATTTTTGAGATCTCACAATCCTTTACTTTTTTGGGAAAATTGTATTTTTGGACCAAAAAATGGTATCTATGTCCCATTAGTCTAATCTTTATAGTTATGTCCCATTAGGCTAATCTTGTATAGTTTATGTCCCATTAGGCTAAATATTTTCATAATGGCAATAATACCATTAATTTTAATTATAAATTCGAAACTACAATTAGTAAAACAATTGATAAATATCAGAATATTTGTAAAAATCGTTTTGCCCACAACAAAATATTAAAAAAAATTCAGTGAACAAAATATTTTTTTTTAAATCGTTTTTAATATTATATGGAAACAAAATATTTCAAAATATATTTTTTCATATTTTCCTAACTGATTATTCTTATCGTAGAATTGAAGAATCTGTAGAAATCGGTTTCTACTGTGTTTTAGATTTATAGCAATGTGTAGAAACTCCGTTTCTACAAGTTTTAGATTTATAGTAATGTGTAGATTTCGAATTCTACATGTTTTAGATTTTTTGTAAAGTGTAGATTTCGATTTCTACTGATTTTAGAGTTGTAGGTTAGGCGCGGAACATGTATTCTAAATATTTTTAGAGTACTATTATTTACGCAGATCACGTATTCAAAACATAGTAGATTCAATGAAAATAGTGGATTTTATTTTCTACTTTGTAGAATGTCAATTCTACTTTTTCTAGAACAGAAAATGAAATTATGATTTAAACATTTTTAAAACTGGAAAAAATATCACTAACTTGATATAGGTATTTCATCACTAGTTATTATTTTCCAAATTTTTTTGGTTTGTAAAACTATTTATTTAATTTATTTTATAAAAAAGGGTATTAAAGGAAAAAATGGTACAAAATATAAATTAGCCTAATGAGACATAGATACCATTTTTTGGCCCAAAAAAAACAATTTTCCCAACTTTTTTTAATAGAAACCTTGTTGGATTTTTCTTCTTTAAGAACAAAATCCAATTTTTGAAGTTCAAGTTACATATGCATTTTAAATTTTCATAATCCAATGACCATCAAACTTCTCCACCTCAAAGTTACCTTGGACTAACTCTATTACTTAGTCTTTATGTGGTTTTTAGAAATTGTATACTTCCTCTGCTTAGACATGATGCTCTGATACCATTTGCAACTGATTTTTTTAAAACCTAAATCTTAGTACTTAATTAACCTGAGTACACTTCTTGTTGAATAATGATTCAATTTAAATGCAAAAAATTATTTACCTAATTCTCTTTACCGATATATCTGAGGAGAGGATATTACTCTCAGTGATCCACTAGTATCGGATATATATATAAGAGTCTTAGAGCACCTTTAGCGCAGTGTCTTAAGTCAGTCTAGGGTATTTAGGTTTAAAAAGGAATTATACAAGGACTCTTAATTGGAGGCAGAAGAGGCGGGTTTTATGTGACCACGCGTCACACATCCACGTTCTTTCTCTCTCTTTGCGGATCGTCTTCTCTCATTCTCTCGACTCCTCGACGACACCGACTCTCTCTGGTGATATCTCCTCGACGGTGCTCTCTCTCGACGGAATCTCGTCGTGAAATCAGCCAGCGTCTCTCTCGGTGGTATCGTGCGTCTCTATCGGTTTGATCTCTGTTTCTGGTTGTAGATACTTTTTTATGTGTCTTGTTCTTCATACTGATTTGTTTTAAGGTATCCAGATTTACATTACTTACATCTCTATACTATTTTGAAAAGTTACTTTAACTTTTATGTGTCGATTCACATTAACTCTACGATAGTTTATTACATTGATACTTTTAATGAATTTATTTTATTAATATAATTAAAACATTATTAATATTTTATTTTCTTATTTTATTTTTATCAACAAATTATTTTTGTAACTATATTGTTATCAAAAACAAACTTTACATAAAAGGCAATATCTATTAGTATTTTATATTATTAATAAATAAATTTAGACACATTTTCATCAAAAAGAAACTTTATATAAAAAATATATATTTAATATAAAAATAAAATAATCTTATATATTTGAAACAAGTGATTTAAAACGAATTTTCCCTTTATATAAATTTAAATATTTACTATTGTTTCATATTTAAAAAAAAAGTTTGAGTTAGTTAAATTAATTTGCTTAAGATATTAAAAATCAAAAATCTCATTTTCATAAAAACTATGTGGTTATACTTTTGATAATTTCACAATTTTCTATTTCTTCAAAAATCTTCTCACAATTTTATGCAATTTTCTTTTTACGTTATAAATTCTTAATTTTAATACTATTTGAATGTCCCCAAAATATATATAAATAAATAACTGATTCTCCTATATCTAAACTATCAACAAAAATCTAAACTATCATACTATCATCTATATAAAATTCTTTATTCATGAAAAACGGTTTCTTTCTTCGCAAGAAAACAACTCTCATAATTTCCATCAAAGAAATTCATTTATTTGGATACATGCATAATCAAAGTGCACATCATGAGGCTTTGTAGAAAATATCTCAGAGAAGTTATTTCTATTAAGATAGTTTTGATTGATGATGAGATCATTTTTAAAACGCATATTTATCAACTTCTGCTAATTTTACCGTTATAAAAATTAATGTTTTTGTTCTTTAATTCTATAACGTCTAATTTATATTCTCATTATTTTATTGAAGAATTCTATTTATGCAATAATTTAAATTGATGACTTGGTTAAGAAATTCGAGAATAAGTTGATAGAAGATGAATAAAAATAATTGACACATTTAAGCTCAGTTCTTACATTGGTAATTTTAGAATTTTAGAAATAAGTATCATGGCCAATTTGAATATTTTGCAAAATATATAAAATTGCAACTAAACAACTTATAAATATTTTTTTAAATAACATTAAAATAAATAAAACTAAAACTAATAAAATTTTACACAAATTATTATACTTTGGTCTTTTAAAAATGTTCATGTCTGCGCATGTGCACGGATGAGTCACCGAATTTATATTTAAATTTGCAAAATCATCAACCAGTTTCAGAAAAACTTCAAGATTCTAAGCTTTTGTGTACTTCCATCTTAAAACTTGCAAATCTTTACTTCAAGTAAATACGGTTGGATAGAGATCATCATACCCTAGAGAATTAGTTTCTTTCATCACCTTTTATAAGATCATATTACTGAGACAAGAGAATATGCTCACATGGATTTGGTCAAATGGTATGCGAGAACCTGGGATCAAACCTCATTTGAAACAAAATCACAACTGAGAAGTTTGGGCTTCGACTTTGGTCAATGCAGTTTACTTGGTAGTCTAGTAATAGAAGATCCAGCTACCCTATGGCATTTAATCAGAAAGCATTCCAAACTCGGATTAGACAATATGGTGATCATTCGAGGAAGAACATACTCCGTAGCATTAAGTGGGTTCCTATCGAGACTGGACGGATCAGTCGATAAATCATATCAACAAAAAAAGGCAAAAGCATATCAAGTTCTTTACTCTCTTGGATTTGCCTTCTCAGTGGGTCTACTAGAGAATTTCTAATTTTTGAGATCTCACAATCCTTTACTTTTTTGGGAAAATTGTATTTTTGGACCAAAAAATGGTATCTATGTCCCATTAGTCTAATCTTTATAGTTATGTCCCATTAGGCTAATCTTGTATAGTTATGTCCCATTAGGCTAAATATTTTCATAATGGCAATAATACCATTAATTTTAATTATAAATTGAAACTACAATTAGTAAAACAATTGATAAATATCAGAATATTTGTAAAAATCGTTTTGCCCACAACAAAATATTAAAAAAATTCAGTGAACAAAATATTTTTTTTTAAATCGTTTTTAATATTATATGGAAACAAAATATTTCAAAATATATTTTTTCATATTTTCCTAACTGATTATTCTTATCCGTAGAATTCAGTAAATCTGTAGAAATCGGTTTCTACAGGTTTTTAGATTTATAGCAATGTGTAGAAACTCCGTTTCTACAAGTTTTAGATTTATAGTAATGTGTAGATTTCAATTCTACATGTTTTAGATTTTTGTAAAGTGTAGATTTCGATTTCTCTTGATTTTAGAGTTGTAGGTTAGGCTGAACATGTATTCTAAATATTTTTAGAGTACTATTATTTACGCAGATCAATATTCAAAACATAGTAGATTCAATGAAAATAGTGGATTTTATTTTCTACTTTGTAGAATGTCAATTCTACTTTTCTAGAACAGAAAATGAAATTATGATTTAAACATTTTTAAAACTGGAAAAATATCACTAACTTGATATAGGTATTTCATCACTAGTTATTATTTTCCAAATTTTTTTGGTTTGTAAAACTATTTATTTAATTTATTTTATAAAAAAGGGTATTAAAGGAAAAAATGGTACAAAATATAAATTAGCCTAATGAGACATAGATACCATTTTTTGGCCCAAAAAAAACAATTTTCCCAACTTTTTTTAATAGAAACCTTGTTGGATTTTTCTTCTTTAAGAACAAAATCCAATTTTTGAAGTTCAAGTTACATATGCATTTTAAATTTTCATAATCCAATGACCATCAAACTTCTCCACCTCAAAGTTACCTTGGACTAACTCTATTACTTAGTCTTTATGTGGTTTTTAGAAATTGTATACTTCCTCTGCTTAGACATGATGCTCTGATACCATTTGCAACTGATTTTTTTAAAACCTAAATCTTAGTACTTAATTAACCTGAGTACACTTCTTGTTGAATAATGATTCAATTTAAATGCAAAAAATTATTTACCTAATTCTCTTTACCGATATATCTGAGGAGAGGATATTACTCTCAGTGATCCACTAGTATCAAATATAGACAAGAGTTTGAGATACAACTACAATCTCATTGTTTGTCTATTAACCAAGAAAAATCACACAACCAAAAGCTAAATACTTAAACTTACTATAAATATATGTTTGTAGGAGAAGATACACACAAACCAAAGAAAAAAGCCGCTTGGACTGTTCACGGTGTCCTCTTTTTTCTTCTCTTAGATCTTCTACAGTTTTCCTTCTGTCTCCCCTCTTCTTCCCCTCTTCTTGCATCTTGCCTCTCTTTCTCTATCTTTGATTTTCTGAGTGTTTCTTCGAATAATTAGATTAAGAGACTATATATAGTGTCTTTCTAACTCCTAGTTCCAATACCAATCACATGAGTTACCCCAAAATTTGAGATTGTGTCACATAGAACATCAAAACTGTTAATGTAGATTTTTTTGCATCTATCAATCTGATCCTCTAGGTGACTTCTTTGAACTTTTGACTTGATGACCAAAGTGCCCATATTTCAACATGATCCTCCGACACGCTCTAAATTAACCCAAACACTAAACTAGAAGCAAGAGAACAGCAGGCGATAACAGCACACCAGATATATATACATAAAGACTACACCGCTATACATTCAATACTTGTACCCTTAAAGATACAAATCGACCCAACATATAGCCTAATGACTTGCTATAGCCCTTTAATTCTAATTTTCATATTGTTGAGGTTTAAATATGTTCAGCAGATCTGAATGAAAATACGCACATGTTTTAACTATATTCTTCAACACTTTCCAGAGATGTTCAATTCAGCCTAGAATTTGGTTCGTTTTTTTTTCCAAATTTAAAACTTATTATAATCTTATATAATAAAGTTGGCTTTTTTCTCTGGGAAAAAATGCCACATGTCCTCCCTAGAAATTATGGTGGGCCATAGTGTGTTTTAAAGCCTTATTCACTAATGTGATGCAATGTTTACATAGGAGCCCAGTTAGTCATCTACGAAAGCCCAATTCATTTGATCACTTACATGTTACCGTCGCAGCCTTATCAAGTTAATAAAGTTCTAATTTGTTGAAAAAAATACAACTCCTCTGCAAATCCAGCTTCGTAACGTCTCTGGCTAGAATTCAATCGATGTATTTATTGACCCCATTTACATCACTTAAACCGCTATAACTCATTCGACGCCCATTCTCTCCTCCATGGTTACAGAAGAAATCTTCTCCTATAAATAAGGATGTCACCTTTGATTGAACTCATCACTCATCACTTCGATGGAAAAGTGTTGGGTTCATAAAGGATATAAACGTGTCTTTGATCTTGGTAAGTCTTTGTTCCCTTTTCTTTTGATTGGTTTATACTTCCTTTTTATTTTAAAAAATATTTATTTTGGCGATGATAAAGATAAAAATGATTAGTATATGATGTTAAATACTGTATTTGAAATCCACTAGATTAGAACAAGTGTATGTCAGCGATGATAGCGAAAAAGATGTCGCTTATAGTTTATACTTCCCAACATTATTTATGGATTATTTGTGTTAGATGTGATTGGCTAGCTTGCATTGAACATATCCTAGACTTGCACACTCGAGATAGATGAAGAAGCCATATGCTATGCCGAAATTCTAAAGTGTCTATATATGATTGAAGGACCTTAGAGCCTCATGTTTACTGAAACATTCCTCTGTTCGTACTTAGAATTTGATACTTGCTCGACAGACACTAAAGATCAATCGGCTCGGCAGCGTCGTAGTTGGGAAGAAGATCGTTCTGCTATAGAGGTATGTCTCAGCATCTAAAAAACTAAGGATCTAACTTTGACGGCTCTCATTCCATAAGCTTCCAATCTCTCTTTCTCTCTCTGATATTAATCAGACCCTTATACCGTTATACGGTTATCATCTTATTAAGATTCTCGATTTCTGTTTTGAGTCTATGTCTCATTTGAAGGTTGTGTTTTGTGTCGAGGTGTTAATGGTCTGATTTAATTTTTTTTCTTTCTTCGTTTAGTTTCAGGAATCAGCTCCTCGCTTGAAATCGTATGACCACACTCTTTGTTGTTTTAGCTTTTTGTCGCTAGATTCGTTAACTCTGATATTGGTATGTGTATTCATCTTCTTCAGTTTGGATATGCTATCTCTTTGATACTGGTTTCTTCAAGCTTCCTGCTTCGTATCCCTGTTTGGTTTGTTGTAGGGTTTGAGTCGGAGTAGACTTAGATAGCTTGTGGTTATTATTAAGCCATCACTGATTTAAAGGTTCTACAGAAGAAGCAAATATATTTTACAAAAGAATTTGGTTGTGGTAATAGATATTGTGTGGAAAAGATAACGGCTTGGTTCGTTGGTGTTTTTAGGGGTATAAAGGTGAAGTCTTTGTGTGTGTAATCTGAGATAAGGATGCTCCTGGTTTTCACTGTTTGATGTATCATGTTCATGCATTTATCTTGATACTTGAAACATAGAGAGTATGAGTATGATCTCAAGACATGTATAGACTTTTACAAAGTGAGTTTCACAACATGTCCAGTTCTATGAAATAAAACCTCATATCTTATATTCATGTGACAGACCTCAAAAGTTTATATTTTTAACTTACACATGAATAAACAGATTTGTTTTTTATAGTTTGAGCACAAAATCTATTTTAATGGTCTCGCTTTTTCAGCTTTCATAATAGGTGAAAATTCAACTACATTTTTTTCTTTAATTAAACTACTTTTTCAAAAATTACGAAGACGATAACTGAAACTATAAAATTGTGAATCAGTAACTTTGGACTATGGGAAACAAACTAAAACAACATAAGACATTTAAAGATCTTCCTAAAATATCCGCGACAATTCACTTTTCTAGATTCCCAACAGCATCGTACTAATACTAACACGTAAAAAATGATCCAAACAAACTTAAAGTTAACGCCAAAATAGCCAACACTGGAAATAAGAATTGAGTTACTTTTTTGGTTTTAGTTTTTGAAAACAAAAGAACATATTTCATAAAGTATTTGTATGCGCTTTGGTTCATCTTAATTTCCGATTATTAATGGTTACACTACATTTTAGTTATTTTGGTTAAATTATGGTTTGGTTTATTTTAACTTGTTCGGAATAAATTGTTTGATATGATGTGGAATGAAACTCATGAACAAAATTTCCGACAAATAATTTTTTATAAGACAAAGTTCAAAAAATGCTAAAATAATTTACAGAAGATAATTAATAAAATCCTAAAAATGAAATAAAATTTCATTATAAATTGAAAATCTAATATAAATTGAAACAAAAATATATTATAAAACAACATTTGTTGTTAAATAAAATATATTAACTATTATATATGACATTATTGAAACTATTTATATAGTACTTTAAAATTTAAATTTCTATAATTTTATTACATTGCATTATATTTTCAATTTATTTAGCTTGGCGATGGATTAATTAATATCGTGAGAAATTAATTAGTATAAAATATTAAAATTTGAAAAACTTAGAAAAATGTATCAGTTGTTTTTCTTTTAGATTTTCGTCAACTATATCAAAGGGAAATAAAAATCAAAAGAATAAATATAAATTATTATGTTTTCGTTAATTTATTTTATTTATTTATTTATTTATTTAATGTTCACAAAATAATATGTTAGTGGTTCTTTCAACTCAAACCAAAAAATTGTAATCAAATTTACAATATAATTTTAAATTTAAAAAATATGTTTATTATTTTAAAGGTTTTTTTTTAAATCTCAAATATTGAAATATTAAATAATTTTGTTGTAGACTCACCCGCCTGTAATATTAATATAATGAGATAGTTGTCTCATTTCTGATGCGACACATTAGTGTTTTTGTGGGGTCCATTTTAAAAAATGTGAAAATTTGTCAAAGTATATGGTTTGAACCCGGATTATTAAGAAACAACCACCAACATTTATACCACTAAACTAAAAAAATGTTGATGTTATTCATATAACTAAATAGTCCAGCTTTTCTAAAGTCTTAAAAAAATAAAGTTACAACCAAGAGAGTTAAATTTCATTGATAAAGTAGAAAACAAACTTGAAGTACAGAAACGACGGTTACATCACTAGGATTAATTAACGTCATCTTATTACAAACACAGCAAAAGTCTCTTTATTCATATGGTTGTCTGCCCGATGACATAGAATAGAAGTAGAGATCACTAGACGGGGACGATGTTGGTTACGGAGACCTTAACAATTTCAGCTTCGAAGATAATGGCATCATTTACCAAATACCCTTTAGATGTATCCTTTAAGTCTTTCATCAATATGATATTGTTCACTCCCACACCATAATCGCTTCGAATCGGGTACCAAGCTGCAGCTGAAAAAAAGAAAGAAAAAGAAACCACTAATTCCTTTCTCTTGGTAATAAAACATTTATTTTATTAGTTTAGTCTTCTTACAATATAGTTGCCTGTGGTTGGAGCTACGTTGGTTCTTTAATCGTAGATTAACCGCTCCCCAAGTGTTTGTAGCAACTGCGTTTGGCCTAAAGCCTTGAGCATATAAGAATATTGGAAGTGCATGTGGTCTGCCATCTCCATCCCCTTTCGGGTTAAACCCTAACCTCCTGGTTATACATTAACCGAAAACCAATTATTACATGCAGTACGAAAACTATATAATATGGTGAGAAACCAAGTTGTAACCAGTATCTGTCTCCAACGAGAAAATCAGCAGAATAGTAGAATTTGTCTTCCAAGCTGGAGAAACGAAGAATCTTCCACGTGAAAACATTGTTTGGTGGGTTTGATATGAATGTGACTTTCTCTTGTTGCTCGGCCGGTTTAACAATGAGGATCTCAGCACCAAAAGAACAAGTATCCTGCACAATGTATCCCTGGTTCGTGTTTTGGAATGTTGCAAGGGAAATCAACTGTCCGAGTCCCCACTCTTTTTTTGCTGCTTCGAATCGCTTCACAGCTCCATCTGCAATAATCCACAACTACTACAATCAAACTCCGGATTATATATAGACACTAAGGAAATCGAGTGATAGAAAATTTACCTGTGACGGCCAAGTACTTGTGTTGCTTTGGGTTGTGGACAAAGAGTTTGAGATCAACATTAACTTCCCAACCATATGGAAGTGATTCGGTCTCTTCCATCCTCACGTAAAGTGATATATAACCATTTCCACTGTCGTTTTTATTACCATTCACGTACAAAACCAACCTCCTGTTTTTTTTTTTTGTCATCAGAATAAACTTAAGTAACAAACTGTTGAATAAAATGAAATGAAAACGTTTAGATGTTTTACCATTTGTAACCAGCAGCTTCAAAAACAGAGGATTCGTAGGGTTCCTGTCTCTCCTTAATCACGGAGTAGCCTGCTATAGTCGTTATCTTACTCGATGGTCGCTCGTCTCTCAACACTCTGGTCACTCCTGTCGACAACCAAAAGTTTCCAGGAAAATCAAGAATTCTATTTCACCAAAAAAATCCATAGGAAAGCGGTCTCATACAATAAGCTTACCAAGATTACCCTCAATACTGTAAGAACTGCTGTTCTCTGTTCCTCTGCCTCCTATGACCTAGAGTTGTTTTTCATTGTTAAAACCTGCTTTCTGATAATAGATAGAGAAAGTACTTTAAAAGAACAAATAAACAAAAGAAGCAAAGGAAACACAACCTGTTGAATGAGGAGCTCAGCAGAAGAACAAGTGATGAAGAGAAAAGCTAGAGATATGAAACCCAAACTCCATTTTTGACCGTCCATTTTTTTTGGTTTAATGACTTTGGGAAGGCTTTACATTTATAATAGACAAACGGATCAGGTTCTTGAATGGGTTCACAAACATAAAATTCTCAATGTGGTCTCATCCTGGAAGAAAAAGAATTATTCCCACATTTTTTGGATTAAAAGTTGGAATTTATTTTCAAATGATTAAACTTTACAAAAGGGATGATTCTCTTAAATATTTTCATATGGTGACAGGTAGATAATTGAAGAAAGCATTAAATTATAAGGATCTCGTGATTTTAGTTGAATATGGACCATTTAAAGATCACAAGATTGAAACCAAGTCGTGTGGAGGTTTTTTTTTCTTATTTTTCTTATTATTATTTTTGATTATTTGAGTGTGCAAAGGATCAGATTCGATATGTTTTGTAATTTGTCATGCTTTTCCAAGTATGCCTAGCCTGTTATTAAACAATGTGTATGGAATTGTGGAAGATGTAGATGATGTAGTCGGGGGCAAATACAAATAAATGGTCTATAATTTTTGGCAGAACGTTTTACGCTTTATTACTTAATTAATTGCATGATATCACTATCATGGAAGAATTCACAGATATCTCATGTATTAGTTTAAATTGTAACAAAACTTGTCTTCTTGAGGTTAATTATGACGTAGCTCGAACCTGTAAGTTACATGAAGAATTAATTAGGAGTTTCTGGGATGAAGAAGAAGAAATAGCCGATGGATAAAGAAGAAGAAGTTAACGGCGTCATCTCGCGTTAATTCCTTTATTTTGTCAAGCTATTTTTCCTTTTTTTTTTTCTTTAATTATAATACTTTTTTAATTAATTCTATCTGACAGTTTAATTGGTGTAAAGAAGTGAGGTGAATTATACCTTTCATCTTAGGGGGTGAAGGCAAGTTTTGTTCTTTAAATTGCGTTCATATTAATCAACTTTTATAAAGAAAAATAAAAAAACTCCACGTTTAATCCGAATGACTTTGGGTCCACTAGGGAAATGTAGAGACTAGAGAGTATAGACTACAATTATAATTCTTGTAAAGAGTGGTTGTGGTTACTATAGATGCAAACCCGAGTTCCTATCATGTCCACAACTTGGAGGAACCCATTGTGCGCCTTCCAGTGGATCACCCCATGAAAAGAGCTGTAAACGAAGCTTTAAGAGCCATGAACCAGTTTGTGGAGCAGCATATCAAAGATGACTAAGAAACATAGCCGGCCCTGAGTCCAATCGAACCAAGCATGCCGTCCTTTTGTGTTTGTAACTTTGCATAAGCAGAATCAGCCCCAGATTACAGTATCTGACTTTAGTGTACTTGTAAATTCAATGCGGCACACAGAAATAACTTTTAAGTTCAAAACTTCAAAATATACAAAAACGACCTATTAATCTTGTGGTTTTCTAAGACACAAGACCGGATTTGCGGGGATTATGTACACAAAATCTACAATGTCATTCCCACATTGAATAAATGTTATCCCTTCACCCAAGCTCTCGATGCTCCAACGACCATCACTTGTCCATCTCTCGTCGACCATCATTCATCTTTATTCACCATGGTTCACGAATTACGACCAATATGTCAGAGATAAAATTCGTTCACTTTTCAGAGCCATGAACTCAGGCCCAATCAAAAAGAAAAGCCAGTTTGAAGAAAAGAAAGTCTAATAATCTCCAATCCACCTTTATTTTCATCTTTATATTTTTTCTCTACAATAAAGAAATTCTATTATAGAAATATATTAGTTTCAATATATATTTTTATAATAGAATTTCACTATTATTGGAAAATATAGAAATTAATATTTCTATCTTTAAATATAGAGACAAAAAGGTAAGATTTTTTATTTGATAAAAAAAAGGTAAGATTTTTTTATATATTTTCTTCTAAAATAAAGGAACTTTATAATAGAGTTATATATTAAAGCAAAATCACTTCTATAATAGAAATATCTATTTAATAAAAATAGAGATGTAGATTGGAAATGCTCTCACACAAAAGAAAATAAAACACTTAGCCGATTTCCCTCTTATAAATACAAAAAAAGTCATCTAGAAAATTATAACTTTACTAAATATTATCAAAATATATTGAGATATCGAGAAAAATAGAGTTGAACTCCGTTGCGAATATAAAACAAATAATACAATTTTTATTTATGCTTATATAAAAGATATAGACAAAAAAATAACTTATGATTTTAGTGGGAACATGCATTTACACAATATTTTCTAAAAAATATATTATTTTATTGAATTGTGTAATATTTTGAAAAGTTCTAATTCGGAATCAGGAAAAATTAATTTATCGTGTTTATTAATTTATAAAAAGTTTACAGTATTGTGAAACATTCTTCAACACATTATATTAGGGCATTTTTATCGATGGTATCTAAGAGAAAATTTACAAATTAAAAAAAAAAAATCAAAAAAATTAAAAGAACTGGAGACAGAAAAAGGAAAATTATTGCAGCAGAACTCCAACAATAAATTAGGCCATACTCCCTTCCTATGTGTAACTGTATAATTGCACTATTTTCTTTTTGTGATTAAAATTAATCATTATTTTTTTTTTGTCATCAACTTAAAACAAACTCATACTGACTCTTTAATTCACATCGGTAACTCTGTATCCATGTGAACGACGAAAGACGGTTATTTCCTGACACTTTATGCTAGACTATCCGCCCTCAAATTCTGTGTTCGTGGTACATGAATGATCTCTGAGCTGAGGAAACTTTCTTGCAGGATCTTGATGTTTTCCAAATAACTTGCAAAAGTGGGCCATTCTTCTAGTTCTGAAACCATCTTCACCAATTAAGAACAATCCATTGCAAATGTGACCTGAAACTGACGCAAATTTCTCATACACTCCGTTTCCCAAAGTAGCGCTTCCACCTCCGAATGAAGATGGCAGAGACTAGCCCTGACATTTCTTGCCCCCAGCAAACCATCAAAGGCTTCTAGAGTACTATACCAACCTTGTCCTAAGAAAATCTCATTATCTTTCCAAGAATCATCTGTAAAACACCAATGCCCTGGAATTGACGGTAGATTTAAAACTTCTACATGTTGTGATGTCCTCTATGTGTTCAACACTTGTGCTTCAGCCTAAAGTGTTGATTCTGTTTCCGCAAATTTGAGTGTTTTCCTGGAATCAATGTTTAAATTACTGAAAACCTTGTTATTCCTTCCTTTTCAAATGTACCATAGAATCCATGCAAAGAAGAGTGGCAAACCATCCTGATGACAGCCTCTTCTTTTGATGCCAGTAGTCCTCTTCATCCTTGTATGCCATTAGTCCTCTTCATCCTTGTATACATCCTGTAATTTCCTCGATACCTCTAAAATTTCTTCCTGAGATCTATTGTTGTCTGTTTGCACCTCTTCGAGGGCTGTTTGAAGATCATTAATTTTTTCCTTCCCATATGGTTAGGAATGTCAAACTGGGTACTAGACCGGGGGCCTGGCCTGTAAAGGTTTGTTGCGAGGTGGGTATGGGCCGGTGAATTTATTACCTACACAAAAGCTGGCCTTGCGAGAGTGGGCTTGTGCGGAACCGGGCTTAAAGCGGGAAGGCCCACAGTCAACCGCAGGTTACTCTAGATCCCACAACTAGACTCTTCATTTTCTTTCTTCACCTGAAAAAAAAATTGAGAGTGTAAGGCGATGGAGCTCCGACGATGACTGTGGGAAGAAATGGAGCTCCGACGATGGCCGTTCGATGTCTGACAGGCGGTTGTGCTTCTGGTCACTTCATCGTCTTCTAGCTGCAGCAGAGGAGCTAAACCGAGAAAGCTCCAAAAAAGTCGATTCTTCTTCTTCGATGTGTCTTCTACTCTTCCTCATGAGCTTCTAAACTTCACATATCGGACATACATGTACAGATTTATGTATTTCCGACAAAAATTTGAAGTTTATTTGGACTTAAAATCTCTTCTCTAACTCTTGTATTTTTTCAGGTTGTTAGCTAAATAAGTAAAGCGATCTACAATGGCTGCTTCTACCGTGTTCTACAATCGTGTGTAGGTTGGTGATTCGTCTTCAGGTGGGCTTAGCTCAGTACAAGAACCTCTGATAAAGCAGAAGCACAGCGAAGAAAACTACTCTGTTATTGCACCAATTCCCCCGTGAGTTCAGTCATTTTCTTGTGTTTAATACCAACTGCGGTCCCACAAAGTACTTCACAGTTTATTACCAATGTTTCTGCTAAAAAGAAAGCAAAATGTTGGTTTCCACATGATAATAAATTTGTCTTAACGCTTACTAATAAGTCATTTATTTCAGATTTCTCTTCCCAGCTGTTGGAACAGTTCTTTTTGGCTAAGAGATTGGTGCAACGTCTTGTGCAATCATTTCCATTAAGGTAATGGCTTAACCTTGTCCGAAAAAAACAGTGCATAGCTATTATAAGGGACTTAAGTTTGAATTTTGTTAGCTGCTGTCTCTAAGTTCACACCTGCACGTCGAGTGCCATTGTGGTTCCCTTCAAACGTTCAAATATATTTTACTAACTTCACTTATTATACTCGCAGAAGATGAAGATGATGGTGAAGAAGAGAAACCTCCATCATTTGAATCGCTTGTTGGTGATGAAGTTGAAGATCAAGAAGTGTGATCTCTTTCTTTTGATTTGGTGTTTAGGGTTGCTGTTTTTTTTTAATTACTTTTGCTATTAGCAGCTTTGATTTGGTGTTCGGTTTTATTTGATATCCTCTGTCTCTTGCTGTTTGATATTCTTATATGGTTTTGTGTTTGAATTCATGTTCTCGTTTCTTATAACACGTTGCTGATTCTTATTTTACACGAGGGTTGATCTCTATTATGAAAACTTCTATGCCATTTGGGTTGTGGAAGATATACTAATACATTTCAATTAATTATTAACAAAATATTGTTGACTCACCATGAAGACTTGTGTGAGAGTTTACAAGAGTAGCTTTGTATATGTGGCTTTCTCTCATTTTTCTTTAGGGTTAATTGGGTAAGTACCCATATGGGAAGCCCATATTTGCGATGTGCCCATCGATTGAAGTTATCGGCCCAGCTTCCACAATCCTCCTTCGGCTTGGACGATATTACCCTCGAGCCGATGCAACGTCCGACGTCTGCAACCGAGACGAAATCTTTAGTACAGACTGACAGACATCATAGCCCCCTTTCACCGGTCATAGCCCCTACGACCTAAGGATGCATCTCAACCGCACAATCTCTCGGTTTGTTGTGACGAACAGTGGCGTCTCTATCTCCAATGCATCATCGGAAATCAAAGGCGTGGAAAATATCTCACCACTTACAAGATAGCAATTTAAATATAGACTTCAAAAAAAGTTAGCAACACATATAACTGATTTGAGAGAACGAAGAGAGAGAACGAACGCTGTGATATAGAGTTATCAGAACAGAAACTCCGGTGACAGAGATCGTTTTCCTTCTCCAAACGAGGTATGTCTAGAGAACAAGAACGTCTACCTTCAATGTTTGACTCTTAGTCGTTGTCTCTACTAACGTATAAAAGATTTTTTCTCGTGTTTGTACAGTGATGGGGCACTTAGTGAGGATTGTAGCAGGTGAATGGGAGAGAGGTGGTGAAGGTCTTTGGAGGTTCAACACGGACATAACACGTCCGACGCCTGACATAGTCGTACGTGAAAATGATACACGTAGCACCGTGGCTGAGATGGTTAGGGAGCAGTTCAAACTCAACAATATAATACAACCTCCCATTGCGGTCCTTCTCACTTACGACTTCCCTTACGATGAGACTGAACGTGGCGAATGGACAGCACCTCCCATTGAAATCAAAAATGACAGAGACCTAGAGGTCTTCATGGCTCTGAGGATTGACTGCGTGTGGCTCGAGCTTTACGTAACTTTGGGTGGAGGGAATGTTGACCGCTACAGACTACAAAAGGCGGAAGAAGATGTCGGGGAAGAAGATGAAGAAGATGATCTTGACCCGAAAACACTTTCGTATAGAGGTAATTACGTTTAGTAGCGTGACTTATTTGTAATAGCGAGTAACATATTTGTTTACGAATATCTCAGGACTTGCAAGGCGCGGATACATTCTGGCTAGCGAGAGTGTCCTAAAAGAAATATGCACAGCTGAGGAGTTTGAGATTTTAAGGAGATCATCAAAGATGCTAGCTAGGGAAGTAGCAGACAACGGTGGAACTGATAGAGAAGACAATGACTCTTTGGGTGGCACTTCACCTCACCTATCAGCCATACCAATGCCGAGGGCGGTAGGAGGGGTGATCAGTCTAAGCGAAGTAGGTACAGAAGATGAACCAACCGGCCAACTGGATCTAGAATCAGGTATCATCGTATACCCCCTTGTTGAATGTAGCTGTTAACTAGAATGATAATATGTAACTTTATGAATAGCAGGTAAGGGTGGATGTGGCAGTGTAACGATTGCCGTGGTAGGGAAGGGGAAGGGTAAAGTAACCGAATGTGCTGATCATATAAGTAATGTTGGGACGGCCACTACTGGGAAGGATATAAATTACTACGTTGAGGAAGCACAACGTGTCACCTTGGACATCCCAACAGGTACAAAACCCATTATAAATAAGAGACATTACAGTGGAGGATCATGGTTAATTTATTATAAATAGACCTACGCCTCTTCGTTACAGATACAACCGATGATATCATCCAAGTGAGTCAGAGTATAGCTACTGCGAAGGGTAAAGGTGTAGCTGAGACCGAGACAGTTGTACACAATCTTAACGCTGAGTTTGATGGAAGTTCAAGCGACCGGGCAATCATGATTGGCAAAGGATACCCCTGCGAAGGCAAAAGCGACGATGGTAAAATTCTCGGTGGATTGAATTAGATATTAATAATATATGAACTTAGCTGCGGTTATTAGTTATAACAGCTACTAAATATTGTAACTGATATTTGCAGCTGGAAGTGACATGACAAACAAAGATCATCTCTACGTGGGTCAGGTTTTCATGGACATAGATGCTTTCAAAATGCATATGTCCCTGTATGTCATTGCAAATAAATTTCGATACTTGGTCAAGAGGTCCGAGCCAAGCAAGATGCTACTCGAATGCAGCGGCAGCGGATGTGGCTGGAGGGTCTATGCGGCTAAGATAGGAGGCAGCGCGCGTTTTGAGATACGCACACTACTGAAGGATCATAGCTGCACCGTTAATGATCGCTGGGGGTTCAGGAACCATGCAACATCATCCGTAGTGGGGGATATTATGCGGAACAGGTATGGAATTCGAGGCGGCAGCGGACCAAGGCCTGGCGAACTCCGTGAGATCATGAGGGTTGATCACAGCATCCCCATAACGTACTGGAAGGCTTGGAAGGCAAAGGAGGCTGCGATTGATCAGGGTGCTGGAAATGCTGATAAATCCTACTTAACATTGCCTTCTTATCTAGAGGCCTTGGCCAACGAGAACCCTGGTACCTTAGTGGGTTTGGAGACGGTACCTAGACCTGATGGAGGGCATCGTTTCAAGTATCTGTTCCTCGCGTTTGGAGCAAGTATTCTAGGCTATACCTATATGAGGAAGGTGGTAATCATCGACGGCACACATCTTAAGGGGAAGTACGCGGGGTGTCTGCTGACCGCGAGTGCTCAGGATGGGAACTTCCAGGTATTCCCGATTGCCTTTGGAGTAGTTGACAGCGAGAATGACGCAGCATGGAACTGGTTTTTCAAGAAGCTACAAGACGTGATCCCTGATGCAGAGGACCTGGTTTTTGTGTCAGATCGCCACAACTCAATTTACTCGGGAATAAGAAGGGTAAGTCGTGTATATTATGTAACTAATAATCACAAATAGCATACTAAGCAGCAATTAGTTATTATGTTAGGCATATCTGTACGTGTTATCCTTATATATATGTGTTACCAATCACGGTAGATGTTATATTGTTCGTTAGCCGTTATATTTAATTTTATTGCATTCAATATGTTCTTACAGATGATTTTTGATATACTATCAGGTATACCCTATGTCACATCATTGCGCGTGTCTCATGCATCTTCTATGCAATGTGCAAACAATCTACAAGAAAAAGCATCTTCAATATCTCATCACGCATGCAGCTCGGGCATTCCGTCTTGAGGACTTCTACACCCACTTCAATGAGATCAAACAGATCGACATTGCCTGCGCAGACTACCTAATCAGGATTGGCTTCGAGCATTGTGCAAGCGCGCATTTCAAGGGGGCTGGGTACAACATAATGACCAGCAACCTCGCCGAATCTCTTAACCCCGCCTTAGCGGAGGCTAGGGAATTCCCAATTGTCGGTCTGATCGAGTACATAAGGAGTATGGTCATGAGGTGGTTTTCAACAAGGAGGGGGTCGGCTATGACAAATGTTGGCAGGCTAACACCACGCGTCACTGCTATGGTTGCTCGTAACTTCACCGTCTCTACTGGGTATGATGTCAGGCATATTATCCACTCGGAATACGAGGTTCGGGATGACAGGGGGATGTTTAATAGGGTCGACCTAGCGGGGAAGACTTGTTCGTGCAAGGAGTATGATTTGATTGGCATTCCGTGTACACACGCAGTGGCGGCAGCTGTTAACAACATTATGAATGTGGATTCATTAGCTGCTACGGAGTACAGTAACGCTCATTGGCTGTTGACATATACAGGAAGTGTTAACCCGGTAAGGATTCCGGTGATTGTAGATGTTCTCGCAGGGGCTGCAATGAAGATTCTGCCTCCAGCTACAGGAAGGCCTCGCAAGACTCGTATACCATCTGCCGGAGAATTCTGGGTGAGATTCTAAAAATAATGTTTAGTTGATACCATCTACGATATCTGTTATAACCGATGTTAACACCTACATATTGTGGTGAATGTAGCGTGCGGGAGTGCAGAAGAGGAAGCGGGTGTGCGGCAGGTGCGGCGGGCCAGATCACAACCGCGCAACCTGCACTGCACCCTTCTAGATCTGATAAGCTGTGATGTATAATTAGGGGGTGCAATAGGTGGAAGGTTGGTCTTTTGAAGGTCTGATCGGGGGCGACCTTGTTTCTGTTGTAAAATATAAGAATGCTCCCCTAAGCCCTGTCCCATCGCCAAATATGAACGATGGGGTTAGGGAATAAGATTGCCCCAATGTAAGAACTTGTGTTAAGACACCTTATGTTATGTTGTTTAAATTTGTCTGTCTAATTTAATACCTAACGTAGCCGCTAACCATAACAACATAATTTCAGGGTAATTTGTTATCTAAAAATTGGCAATATGAATGTCCTATAAATTACAACAATCTGAATGGTTGTTATATAATAATATATCCATTAGAATGTCAACTAACATGCATAATGATATTAGAAAAGCAATTAACATTCATAGATTTGATGATCAAGTGTTGTCACAGAAAAAATAATGGTAAAAATTCCAAATTATAATTCATGAACTCTTACGTTGACAGGTACAATAGATAGTAACTGTTAACATGTCCGGTATGCGATGATCCTAATTATTATTCCAATATAACCAACACATTAACAATTAACAGAAATACCTGAGGCTATGCTACCATATCCAACTTATAAATATATTATCGCGTACCGCCCTAAACGCTTTGAAGGTACAAATTCGGTTAGCATAAGCTACTTACATTATTTGTTAAACATAATATTAGTTGATAATTAACCTTGTAGAGAATGTCTCGAAAAAAAAATAAGCGATTTTGTGATAAACACAAAAACTGGAAATCCATTACAACAAAGGAAATAATGTAAAGGTTTCGAAACAATGCGGAGTACAGTGCCAAAAGTTTAAAAAATAAGAAAAGATTGTGCTATCAGCTGAGAGCGTTTCAACGAGTAACAAAGGGGCTGTTGTAGAATTTTAAGACCAACTGCTTCGCAGCATCAGGCAAGACTCTAGTCGTGAGTGATTTGCAACCATCTACACCAGACAGGCAGTGGACGTCGATCAACAGGCCGGTCATGACAGCTGCATCTGTCGATGAAGAGATCTGTGGTACGCTTTTAACCCTGCTAACTGAATATGATCTAGGCGCATCAGAACCAGACGCTGCCCTGCCATCCTTGACTAGGTAAGGGAAGATGTTCCCAATCGGATTGAGCTCCTTCTTCATCTGTGAATCGGTCTTCAGAGACGTGTTTGAATCAAGAACATGAACAGCCGATGCCTTGACATCCACACAAACGCCTACCCAGTGCTTCTTATCTATGTTGAACGGGAAGTATACACGGTCAGCACTTGTTTCCTTCAGCTTAGAGATAACCTCATCAGCGAATTTGACCATGTGCCTGTCTTTCACCGCTGTCTTTACAAACCTGGAGTAGTTCCTCATAAGTGCGGCTGGGAGGGTAGAGTCGAATATGGCAAACGTTGGCAAGGGAACACTGGGTTTGTCCGCAATGAAACCCATAAGAATGTCCATAACCTGTACAGCCAAAGTAAGGTAAGATAACTAACTAAAACATAATAAAAATGTATGGCAGCTGTGATACCTTTGTCGACATCTGCTGTTTGCGGTATGCAATGTCCGGGAACTCTCTCGTCGAAACTGTGTATCCACCGCCAATAGTTAAGTGCCTGCCATGCGAATAAGTGATAACTATATCAATAAAATTTAGAATGAGGGTTAACGGTTAATAATAATAATGAATGCTAACTAAAAACACTTACTCTATGAGGTTAAGCTCCTCCGCAAGGGTCATGAACAGTGTTTCTGTCTGCGGGTCCAGAACATATGGGGCTCCAATAATCGGTTCGCATTGAAAATCATCGAGCACAGCAGGTTTGACGCGGGTTCTTTTACTCTTCCGGCCCTCATAAATGTCTCCTTGGTCATTGTCCGGAGGTAGAACGTAACCGACCGGATTAGCACACACAGCAGTCTCCGGGGTGGCTTCTTGCGTTACGCCAAGCGAGAATGTAGGATCTTCAACCTGCGAGATTGCAGCAAAAAGCAAATGGGATATTTAATAGCAAATCTTGCCAAGAAAATACAAAGATTATTTGGAAACACGGAAACTTTGAGCTGAGAAAATTTACCTCAGGGAGTGTTGCGGTCTTGGCTGCGTCCGGGACATCTGTTGGTTCACCGCTATCAGCAGCAGGAACTGTGCTATCATTGAGAACGGGTTCATGCTCCGATTGGTTAGTCATATTTCCATGTATTAGCTGAAAACATTAAATGTGACAACCATTAGTTCTGTTTCCCGTTAACCCAGACATGATTCGTTAAGTGGATGATTAGCCGCTACGCAGACAGGGAAAACGAAAAAAAAGATTACCGTGTCAACTGAACCGTGCTCCGGTAACGAGTCTGGTTGCTCATGATATGGGACTTCACTACCATCCATCAAAGTGTCTCCCGCAGAATTAAGATCATCAAGAACTTTCCTATCCGCAGCATTTGGGAAAACTGAAACGTTGATAGGGTGGCTTCCAACGCCATTGTGCTCACCAGTGAATACCGTGGGCGCATCTGGCGTGACAGTGGCTGGTTCATCATCCTAGATAGTATATACCATTAACAAAAAAACAGGAGTAAAACATCAACTAAAACCCATAATATACAAATATACTCGTATATTATACTATATTGTTTAGCAAGACACGACTTATGTTAGCGGTTATCTACGAAGGTATCTAAAGGAGGGCGAAGTTGAAAGGAATTACCTTTGCATTCTCAGTGGCATCTGTGGCCTTATCCGGAATATCATCATTGCCTTCGTTCGCTGACTCACCACTAGAAGAACCACTCGGACTGCTGGACCTACCCGGCGGCGCAGAAGAAATGGAATTCTTTAGAAAATCAAGAATAGACTGAATCACGCTACCCTGCATAACCTCAACGGCATATGAGATATTGGACTTCACCCTCTCTTCAATGTCGCTAAGAACTAACACAGCTGATTGCAAGTCCGCAATCTTCTTCTCAAATCCAAAACGGCCAACAAAAGACTCAACATGGGACTCGAATGCAGCCAGGATCTTGGCTTCCATATCCACCAGCTCCTCCCTAATATTCAACCCACTGTGATCGCGAGACCTCCTCGACGAAGCACCGGCGTCCTTCGGCTCGGACGCGTGCTCTCTGTCCTCTTTCTCTTTCTCTTGCTGCTCCTTGCCCTCTTTTTCCTTTAGCTTTTCACTTCTCATGCGGACAATGTCGGCGGCCGTAAGACCGCCCTTGAACATTTCCCTACGGAAAGCAAAACACTCCTCAATGAGACGGACAAGCCTTTCGACCACCTCGTCATACGTCTCGTCATCCCATGCAAAATCTTTGCCAAGCGCCCATTCCTCGTCTGGGTCGTTAAGAATTGATCTCACTGGTACCTACCAACAAAGGGGTAGGAAAATTAGGCTTTTAGAATGATCAAAACGTAAAAAATGCGATGCTCAAATCCCTTAGAATAAGCAAATAGTACATGTTCTTAGCAGTGACATAACAAGTTAGCGAACAAAAAAATCTATATCTACAACTCTATAGCGTTAACAACGACATCAGTGGATCAAACAAACTATCTTGTGCGGTAGTCTATGATGTAACGTCTAACAATTACAGTAGATCTATACGTATAACTAAAAACAGCGCCATTAGTGGTTCTATCAAACTATCATATGCGCTAGTCTATGAAGTAACGTCTAACAATTATAGTCGATCTATACTTATTTTAATGCTGTTTCTATTTTTTAGATTAGATGCTAACCTGACACTTTACATCCATATCCTTGGCATGCCCGGGTATGAGCACATATTTCGCCATCGCCACGGGCTGTCCCTGAGATGGTGGGCTCGACTCCTTGGTTGATTCAGATTCGCTATCTGAATTGACTACAACAACAGGTACATTCAACACGACCTCTTCTTTCAGGGCAGGTACGGTGGCGATCATAACTAGCTGGATGGCATCAACATATCCTTGGAGAACAAACGAATACTGAGCTAAAGCAATCTCATCTTTCTTAACAAGAGTCGACATCAAAAGTTGGAACGACACACGGCCCCATGGGTACGCTAGGAATTCGTCCAGAACTCTAATCATCTCGACGTGCTCGGGATTATCTTCGGGGAGTGAGACGACGGAAGAAGGACAGATGAAGTGATAGCAAGGCAAGCAATCTTGATCCTCCTTTCGCGGTCCTTAACTTTGCGGTTCTTCAGCATGTCGATCACCAACTCCATTGAGCATGACTTCAAAGAACCAAAAAGTTCGTTCCAATAGGGTTTCTCCTCGAGAGGGTTTTTCCTTTACAAAACGAAGGCGGCGGTAGTTTGTGACAGTTTAGACCGGTAACAATGGCGAATTCGCGGAGGGAGAATCTGATGGGGAATCCGGCGAAGAGGATCCAAATCTCATACTTCTTGTTCGTCTTCAGTCTTCTCACCATGATAAAGTGGCCAAAAGCCCCCGAAAATGGAGGATTCTCGTACAGTGCAATGACCTTCCCGAACATTGAATCACGCAGAAAAAGAACCTCGTCGGGATCAAGAGCCTCTAGAATCGACTCAGTTCGTTTCCGATTGTGATATGAATTCACTCTCTGCCCAGATGGCTCATCTCCGAGCGTGAAAATCCTGTTAGGAAGCACGGGTTCTTCCATTCTTCAAAACTGTTCGTCGAGACAAAACGAAGTAGAGAGATCAGTGTCTGTCTCACCGGAACGGACTTTATGTTTGGAGTAGAAAAGTGGTTTCGTCGCCACCTTTAATTCGAATACGTTGATTATCGAACGGTTTCCACCAATAAACACACAAAAAATAATAATAATAATAAAGCCACCTCTTCGTTTTCACTCTCGATAACCGCATTATCCTTGTCTCGAGGGTCTTCAGTCGGCTTGGCACAGTGACGTCTGACACAAGAACATCAATGTCCAGGAGGTAGCTGAGTAGGGGCATAATTTTCGTCGAATTCGGTTTTCTCTCCGCATGGGTAAGTGGCAAATTGGGCTACCGGTTTGTTGTATAGAGGCCAATTTTCCCTTTTCTTTATAAGTTACTAAAACAATGATAATTAATCAATTGATAGTCTTAGTTTAAGGTTAGGTTGTGTGGAAACTCCATAAAGATGGCTCCACAATGCTCCAATTTTTTTTAAAAAAGTCTAATTCATATTTTGTTCACCCTAATGCACTTAGGTATGTTAGTGGAGCAGACAGCAGCGTCCTAGAGCAGACAGCAGCATCCTGGAGCGGACAGCAGCATCGAGAGGCATCTGATGCATTCCATTAGCGTTTGTTCCGCGGCCCGACCCATAAAGGATTGTGCATTTAGCGGAACAGGATTGGGCCAGACCTTTTGGGGACTGCAGCCCGCGCAGGACGGACCTGCTATGAACCACGCGACGACGAGCTCGCTGCGGTTCGGAAAGGGACGGGACGACCTGTTTGACATAAAATATTTGGGTGTATATGATAATATTTTGTAGTTTATTGCATTGTTTTTATATTAAATATAAAATTTATATATAAATCCTATTTTATTTTGTTTTTTAATCCGTGCTACGAATTCTTGTAATGAACTATTATTGATGAACTGTTATAAGATAGAGAACGGTAATTGATACATGAGGATATTAGATTTTGTTTAGCGGAACCCACAATACCAAATCCAAATTCAATCCTTCCAGCCTGTAGCAATTGATTCCACTAGTATCAGATTAAGGTTATATATTCCAGTAACCATAAAATTAATCATTAATTCAGTTATTTTAGTATTTTACAACTAATAATATTAAAATAGCTAAATACCCTTTCTAAATAAACTGTCAGTTGGCCATGCTTAGGATTTAAATATCACTACGCACAATGACAGCTTGCTAAATCAAACATTTATAGACAATATTTGATAGATGAAAAAGATTTAAAATTAACCTGTAAAACATATGAACATGAATTTATTCCTAAGAAAGAGGGTTTGAACATCATCAATTCTTTTTTTGTCGACATCAAATCACCGGAGTCATCATCTTCTTGGAAAACCAGACGAAAAGGGTAGAACAGTTCTACCGTAGAATGTCTAAAACAGAGATATATAAAAATACTCAATTTTTTTGGCATTTGAGAATTGCAAAACCAGACCAAAAGCTAACAAACAATGAACCGGCAAGCCATGGACGAGAATACCAATACATAACGGATATAAATTGCCGGTACAGAAACTACATGCGGAATTTTCTTGGAACTGTCTTAAATCCAGTTTCTTATTGGGAATGCTATTTGAAGACAATGCTCTCTCTTTAACGGTTAATGGGAGTGTGCATACGCTCGATGATCTTATCCACAGCATCACGGGACATCACAAGCGTGTCGTGAAGCAAAATGCTGTAAACGTTAAGCCCCTGCAAAGCATTACACAAACAAGATTCAAGATTCGCTAGCCGGTTTATCAAGTAACCGCAGACGGGTAATATGTAACTCACTATTGATGGAAGTATGTTGACGTAGTGGAGATTTTGGGTGGCTAGCTTCAGTTTCTCATCGATAGGACCGCCTTCTACCACGAGTACTTTCTTTGTGTTCTCCATTTGATTGTAATAGTTCACAATGTTCTTTGTTTTATGCGTTGGCAATGCTAAACCATCGAATACGAGGAGCTGCATAGTTTTCTCAACACATTCAGGTCATCAGAGCATACAAGCAGACCAGTAATAACAAGGTACTTAACGAAAATCAGGAGCTTACTTTTCCTTCTGCCGCTCGAGCTGACAGTGCTATCTTCAGACCAAGCCTTCGAACCTGCTTATTCATCTTTATCGCATGGCTTCTTGGTCGGGGCCCATGCATCACACAACCACCTCGGAACTAGCGGTATCAATAAACTTCATCAGAGAAGAACAGCGGTTTGTTGAGAAGAAAGCTCAAGTATCCAAAAATGATGTTTACCTGGGGACCACGCAGTGTACCATGTCTAGCACGACCTGTACCCTTCTGGTTCCATGGCTTTCTACCAGTTCCGCTAACCTCGCTTATTGTTTTGGTCGAATGAGTTCCCTGAACATTTGTCAGACTTAGTGACTGTTTACTTATATATGACTAATTAAGACACTGTGAGTTAATCAATTAGAGTTACCTGCTGGCGTTTGGCAAGCTGCCATCTCACGACGTGGTGAATGATATCTTTCCTAATAGGAACATCAAAGACATCACCAGCTAAAACCATGAAACCCTTGTCTTCGTTCTGAAAATTTGTGACCGGAATGACCAAGTCTTGATATTGTCCTATGGAAAGCATCAATACCAACCAGTGAAAACTTGTCAAGAATAATGAACAAACGAGGCCAGTAATAAGGAAAACATCATTGTTCAGAGATTTGATCCTGTCTGAGCATCCCTAACACGTGCAGAACACTGATAATCAAAATCTATGCATACACCACCAGAAAATCAGAGTCACCAGTAATATCTAACACCGGCCAATGTACATATATCAAACCTAGTTGGAAGAATGTTAATAACTTGATACCTATGGTTCGGTCTGGGGTGATGACCGTCTTCTTGGAAAGTAAATCATAAGGAAATTTGTCATCAGGAGTCAAGATAGAAGTGGAGTGCTTTCGGTTGGAAAGCAAACTTATTCCACACTGCATTTGATAGATAACACAAATGAAATCAACATCTCGAAAATAATGAAATATTCAGAAAGAAACACAAACCTTGAGATCATCACAAGGAAGAGAGCTTAAACCATTTCCAGATGCATTCGCTATTTTGAAAAGAGACAGAGAAGCAATTAGAGATCAAAAGTTCACTTTTTTTTTT